>BHFT01026213.1:0-52193 GCA_004320025.1 Laticauda laticaudata
AAGAGATGCTCTTTTTAGTTATCAGCTTCCTTTGCAATCTCAGGTCCCTCATTCCAACTACAATTCTATCTCTTAAATTTATTTCCACATTTTCAAACTCACAGCCTGCAGCAATATCTCGTAGGTTTGTAAGGTAATCATTTATGGTCTCATCTGGTTTCTGTTCTCTGTGGTAAAAGTCAAGTCGGTGAGCCAGTGACGATGCAGTGGGAGCATAATGTTCTAATATCTTCTGTAATTCTTTCCATTCCATTGTTTCCACATCTTTGGGAGCAACTACGGTTCTAGCCATTTTGTAGAGGTGATTTCCACTATATCCCAGGAATAGATATCTCTTTCTCTGTTTTGTTGCATCCTGCAGTGAATTTGCTTCTAAAAACATTCGAAATTGTCCTATGTACGTGACCCAGTCATGCTTTTTTGGATCAAAAGGTTCTGGTTAAGCGTGGGTAGACATTTTGATGATCAGCAGTGTTCTGTTGTTAGAATTTTCCGTCTTTGCCTCATTTCCTTTGTTCTCTTCTGGAATCCCATCCTTGTCACCAGTGTTAGATATAGGCTAGATTGAAGAGGCAAGACAACGGTAGAAGGAAAGGATTTCTTTATTTAGCTCTGAACAAAAGACTGCCGCCCGGCATGCCTGCTGTTCTTTTTACAGGCTGCTGTCCACAATTTCAGCCACTGATGGCTGTTCATTTTCTCGCCTGGAAAATGAACCAATGGGGGAAGTCTGACATCACTGACTTTTCCCCATTGAATATCTAACAATATATTTTCTTATTATGGTATATAATGCAATATCTTCAATAGTTTTAGGCTCTATTTTTCCTCATAGCTTTGTCCATATGACTTTGAAGAAGTGCAGTCATATGCATAGACATATGCATATATTATAGGAATGCATACTCATCACTTTTCATGCTGATTCTTATACATTATCCTGGCGTATATGCTTCCTTTTCAATTTCTTTGGTACAGGCTGTCACAGACCATGAAATAAAATTGCCAGTTGCAAAATTTACTGTCCTGTTTACTAATTATGAAGTAAGATGATGGGGGTTTAATCTGTACATTTTTTATTTTTTATTGGGATATATTAGTTTTATTGACATTTTGTACCAAATTTTATTATTTTTGGCTGATACTTGATTGTAAACTTTTTATGTATATTGAAATTGGTACAATTTTTAATGCACATTAATCTTTTTCCTACTTTGTTGTGCTGCAAGTTAAAGAAAGAACTTCAGCAGAATCTGCTGGTTTTCTCAAAATGATGAACTCGGTGTTGAGATGTCTGTTTGCTTTGTCCTTCCTTGCAATGCTGTGAAGCACACAAAGGAAGGAACTTGAGTCATGATGCTGCAATACTTGTTTCTTTGTTGTTCTTTTTGCCCCTGTTGGTGCGCATGGTGCACATGGGGCTGAAATTATACCATCCAGAATATAATAAACTTTTGAATGGTACAGTTGGATGCAAACAGATGGAAATAAATTAAGCTTACAAAATCAACATTAAAATTCTTATCAACATATATTTCATTAAAATATTTTTATCCATATGGAAAAAATTGACTCTCAAATACACAAGACTCAAATTGTGACGAGATTTATTATTCTGTGAAGTCACTTAAATTCAGATGTGGGTTTAATAGCCAGATATAAATTGACTTAAAGCCTTAGTAAGACCACACCTGGAGTACTGCATCCAGTTTTGGTCACCACACTATAAAAAAGATGTTGAGACTCTAGAAAAAGTAGAGAAGAACAACCAAAATGATTAGAGGACTGGAGGCTAAAACATACAATGAAAAGTTGCATGAACTAGTTTAGTGAAGAGAAGGACCAGGGGAGACATGATAGTGGTCTTCCAATATTTGAGGAGCTGCCACAGAGAGGAAGGGGTCAAGCTATTTTCTAAAGCACCTGAAGACCAGACAAGGAATAATGGATGGAAACTTAACAAGGAGAGATTTAACCTGGAAATNCATCACTTGAGACTTTCAAGAAGAGATTGGACTGCCATCTGTCAGAAATGGTGTAGGGTCTCCTGCTTGGGCAGGGAGTTGGACTAGACGACCTATAAGGTCCCTTCCAACTCTGATTATCTGTTATCTTTTTGACCAAATAATGTAAAACAACAACAACAATCCAAACTAATTCTACTTCGTGGCAATTTCAAATATCCTACTCTGTAATACTCTTTGGGCTGTCTTTGTGCTTAGCAATCCTGAGAGGTTAAGTGTTTTACTAGCTACATCTGCTATATGTGTCAACAATCAAAAGTTATAGAATCAAGGGATTGACAAGTTTATTTAACACAAAGCCCAACCATACTTGCTCACTACAGGAATTTAAATTAAAGTGCTCTAGACAGATGGCTTTTTAGCTTCTGCCTAAGCACTTCCGGCAAAAGGTGAGCCCATCACTTCATGGGATAATTGGTTATTCTATCAAATTGCCCTTTTATGAAGCTTTTTCTGACATTTAGTTGGCATCTGCTTTGGCAAATTAACATTTTGGAAAAATGCATTAGGTGATTCAAGTGATATCAACAGTGTGTGTGTGTATGTGAGAGTGAGCAAGAGAGGGAAAGGGAGAGAGAGGGGTTGAGGGAGAGGGAGGAAGAGAGAGAGGGAGAGAGAACTAATGGCAACATTTAAAAACAGAACAATGTGCAATACCTACTTAATATCCTTTATTGACATATAAAACCCACAGCTAAATATACTTTTTTTTTAATATGGCCACATCACATATTTGTTTGAAGGCCTTTCAGTTTTGCAGCTATTTTACACTAAAGGTGTAAAGGTATCCAAGTCTTCAAATCTGGATGGAGCTTGGGTTGCCAGAGGTGTTTTTAGAGGATAGAACACTTGTCTTCCTACTGGAGTTTTCTGATCAGCCATTTTGGGAAACATACTAGTGGAAATAGATTTTTGATCTGATCTAGAAGCACTGCCTAGTTTTCTTCTAAGTAATAATCTGGTTAAACCACACTATGACTTCTCTTGCAGTCCAAAGGAACTCAGCTATCTGAACTGGGATCTTTCTTTTTTCTCTTGTCCCTAATCACATTTTGCAAAGGATACAGTGATTACTTATCCTATTAAGATGACATAGCAATCTGCTTGAATGTATAATCATATTTAAAGAGTCATGAACACCTGGGATTTTCATCACATATTGTTTAATTGTCTTGAATAACAAGTTCATAAAGCAATTGAGTGAAGCATATTTTCTTCTTGCTTAATCTGATATACATTTATAGGCTATCAGCGGTGGTATTTTCCTAAACATCTCAGTATTTCCTCCATAATAAAACAAGTGAAATTTACATTCTCCTCTGGAATGTTTTTGGGTTTTTTTTTTTTTGCTAAATATGGGGATTCTCAATGAGAAGGACTAATTGTTTATGCATGGAGACTAAGACTGTAACCTATGAATCATAAATGTTGCTGATTGTTTCAGGGGATGCTTGGGACTTGATAGAATGCAGAATTCAAGATGTGACTGTACTGTTATAAATACCGTGCTTTTCCAAGTCTCCTTCATTTCCAAAGAGTGCAATATATTACAATTTTATTTTTTAAGGCTGTTTTTGTACTTCATGTCCAGTATTTTTTACATCTGGGCCATTAATGCCCTAAAGGTTACTTCCAACCACAAGGCTTTGTACTGCCCAAATTTTGCGATTTCACATTTGAAACACAATTGAAGCTTGAGTGAGCTGTCTAAAATTACAAGAACAGCATGAGCTTTTCTATATCCAGAGGAGTAGCACTTGCAGAGAACTAATAATTAGGTAGAATACTGTGCTTTCTGGCTCATATGTGAACAGAGATGTCTCAGCCAACTCATGCTTGGCTATCAGCCAGTGTCAACACAATGAAATGGTTGAAACCAACCTCTTAGCAATATTTTGTTGCCTACAACTTCCCCTTAATGGAAGAGGGAAGACTCTTATAAATTAAACAAAAAATAACTTCCAAGTGTCATGACATGGTGGAATTACCAAGATGGTGGAGAAGGTCCTTGGATAGCTTTTTAAAAAAAATTAACACAGATATGAGTATGCTCTACAACGTGCACCTTCAGAAGTAGCTATTTAGTTATAGCCTTACATGGTTATTGTAGCATTGCCTTTCCTTTTTTATAGCAATAACAAATATTATCCCCAAACAAAATCCTAAGATTTATTGAACTGAAGCTTACTGGTGCCAAATAAATGGAGCATCATTAGTGAGAAACTCATTTTCTTCCCTGAAATGCCAGAGATACAGTAAGTTTTTTAAATTTTGCATATTGTAGTAATCTAGAAACATGCTAGGAAAAAAATGACTATCAAGTGGCTTTATTTATAAGCTATTGCATAAGAATGTCTTTCCTTAATTAAATCCTGACTTCTTATAATCTCATAAAAACATGTTTCATACTCTCCTATAAATCCAGTTCCTTTGTTATTAAGTGTTGTTTATAGGCTGACGGTTCTGAAGCAGTCTATCTTGTGAAGCTTTTGTCAGGAAGGCCACACTTTAACAATATATTAAAAAAAGAATAAATAAAGCTTGCAGTGGGCCTCATGAGCAGGCAAGACAAGGATTTTATTTTTTTTCTTTTTGAAGACAGGCTCTAATTTTACAGAACTTTGTTAGAACTATTAAATGTATTGCTTACATTCTTTTTTTCCTCCAAATACCACTAACAATTCTTCTTTGTAATTTTTCTATTTCTAAAACACTTATTTGATTTATGTTTCAATTTCTATTTCCATAATACTAAATACTTACTCAATAGCAACTTTAATATAGACTACAAAAATACAAAATCAAAGATGTAAGCCACAGCAACTAATAAAGGCAAAGCAGAAATCTTACATCTTACATCCCACCAATGGTAGGAAGATTAGAAATAAGGTATATAAATATACTACACTGCTCAAAAAAATAAAGGGAACACTTAAACAATACAACTTAACTCCAAGTCAATCACTCTTCTGTGAAATCAAACTGTCCACTTAAGTAGCAGCACTGACTGGCAATCAATTTCACATGTTGTTGTGCAAATGAAATAGACAACAGGTGGAGAGCATAGGCAGTTACCAAGATATCCCCAATAAAGGAGTGGTTCTGCAGGTGGTGACCACAGACCACTTCTCACTCCCTATGCTTTCTGGCTTGATGGTTTGGTCACGTTTGAATGCTGGCAGTGCTTTCACTCTCGTGGTAGCATGAGACGGAGTCTACAACCCCACACAAGAGTCAGTAGTGCAGCTCATCCAGGATGGCACATCAATGCAAGCTGTGGCAAGAAGGTTTGCTGTGTCTATCAGCATAGTGTCCAGAGATGGAGGCACTACCAGGAGACAGGCCAGTACATCAGGAGATGTGGAGGAGGATGTAGGAGGGCAACAACCAGCATCAGGACGCTACTCTTGCCTTTGTGCAGGAGGGACAGGAGGAGCACTGCCAGAGCCCTGCATGACCTCCAGCAGGCCACAAAAGGTGCTGTGGCTGCTCAAGATGGTCAGAAACAGACTCCATGAGGGTGCTATGTGGGCCTTGATGCTCCACAGGTGGGGTTGGGCTTACAGCCCAACACCATGCAGTACATTTGGCATTTGCCAGAGAACACCAAGATTGGCAAATTCGCCACTGGCACCCTGTTGTCTTCACAGATGATATCAGGTTCACTGAGCACATGTGACAGACATGACAGGGTCTGGAGACTCTGTGGAGAACATTCTGCTGCCTGCAACATCCTTCAGCATGGACCGGTTTGGCAGTGGGTCCGTTAATGGTGTGGTGGGGTGACATTTTTAGGGGGCACAAAGTCTCTCCATGTGCTCACCAGAGGTAACCTGACTGCCATGAGGTACCGAGTTGAGATCCTCAGACCCCTTGTGAGACCATATGCTGGTGCGGTTGGCCCTGGATTCCTCCTAATGCATGAACAATGTTAGACCTCATGTGGCTGGAGTGTCTTAGCAGTTCCTGAAAGGACAAAGGCATTGATGCTATGGACTGGCCCTCCTGTTCCCCATACCGGAATCCAATGAGCACATCTGGGACATCTGTCTCGCTCCATCCACCAACACCACATGCACCACAGACTGTCCAGAAGTTGGGGATGCTTTAGTCCGAGGTGTGGAGGAGATCCCTCAGGACACCATCTACCACTCATTCAGGACCATGCCCAGGGGTTGTAGGGAGGTCATACAGGACGATGGAGGCCACAACACACTACTGAGCCTCGTTTTGACTTGTTTTGAAGGACATTACATCACAAGTTGGATCAGCGTAGTATTTCTGTTTCCACCTTTAATTTTGAGTGTAACTCCAAATCCAGACCTCCATGGGTTGCTAATTTGATTTCCATTGATAATTTTTTGTGTGATTTGTTATCAGCATATTCAACTATGTAATGAACAAAAGTATTTAATAAAGAATTATTTCATTCATTCAGATCTAGGATGTCTTATTGTTGTGTTTTATTTTTGCTGTGTACATAAATTTGGACAAATTTGATAAACAGGGCAATGTTCTCCCTATGCATTGCATAACTTTAGGACTTTCTTATCTTCAAAAAAATGGATTTGATAACAATATAGGCTTTTGAAAGACCTCTCCTGCACATCATAATAAATTAGAAGAGATTCTGAACATTATAAACAACTTTTGGATTGGCAGGCCTAAGCTATTTAAAAACTGATAGCCAATGTGGATTTCTTTTAACATAATAAATATAATAACGTGTTTGAATTAATCACCTACGCTACTACTTTCTTGTAGAATTTTGAGCTTCTAAGCACTTTTCAAAGTCAAGTCATGTGCAGTACATTGTTAATAAACATTATGAATGAAACTAAGTTGTGGAATAAACCAATGGACACAATGCAGAAAATGAGGAAGAATGCAATACATCTGCTCACTGTCTGAAGCAGTGGTGGGATTCAATTATTTTTTACTACTGTTTCTGTGAGCATGGCTTGGTGGCGTGACAGGGGAAGGATACTTAAAAATCTTCATTCCCACCCCACTCCAGGGGATGATAACTGCAAAATTCCCATTCTCTCCCCACACCACTAACCTGCTTTCCTATTCCATCTCCTGTGCAGGACAAACAAAAGAAGACCCAGCCATCATCTGGGACTCGGAAGGTAGAGAATAGATGGGGGCGGGGCCAGTCAGAGGTGGGATTACCAAACTACTCAAATTTCTGCTATCGGTTCTCCGCACTACTTAAGTGTACTTCTCCGCTCCTGGTTCCTAGAACTGGTCAAAACCTGCTGAATACACCTCTGTCTGAAAGCCTTAACAGAGATGAGTTTGCTCTCTGCTACTAGTAGGTTGTCAAAAACACGCAAGTTCCAACATGATGGATTAAACTCCTGAGAATCATGTATGTGCCCCGCTTATATAGTTGGAATTATAGTTGTATTGGCACACTCAGATGGCCCCAAAATTGAATCAGTTCAAATAAAACAAAGGACCGTGAAACAAGCAAATAAGCAATATTGAATCATTCATGGAGATAAAGACAAAAGGGGAGGGAAGGGAAATGTCAGGATGCTGCCTGTCTAATGCTATATGTGTGTGGTCTAACATGTTTGATAGTGTTTACGGCTAAAGGCCCTGTCACACTGCCCAACGGATGCAAAACGTTAGTAAAAAGGACACAACGACGAGCAAAATGTTCCATCCGTTTGTATCCGCTCTCAGAAGGGGCAAAATTTGCATAACCGGAGTGATAACACGGAAAGGAACGGACGTGGGAGGATGCAGGGCAGATGGAAAGCGGATGCGGAATGGAAGCCCGGCCGATGGAAGCGGATGGGACGGATGGGCACATCCGCAGGGCTTCTGGGGGTCTCAGCAAAGCGGACGTGGAATGGATACAGCGGATTGCAGAGCGGATGCGAGCGGTGAAGCGGATGCACAGCGGGAAGCCTAGCGGATGCACAGCGAAAGCCGAATGAATGCCGAGCTTAATTGCGCAATGCGGGGGGATGCATTGCATAAGCCCCACGGATAATAAGGGAAGCAGCTCGCACGTGGCCAGCATTCGAGGAAAGACCTGCTGCCGGATACATCGAGTCCTTGCCTGCCCTGCCTGCATGCCTGCCTGCAAGCTTAGCGCAGCCTTTCTGCCAGCCTTGCCTCCAAGCCTCCTGGCCAGCCTCCCTGCCAGCTCTTGCTCTCTGCCTGCTGCCAGCCTTGCTGGCCAGCTGCCTTCCAGCCTCCCTGCCAGCCAGTCTGCCTGCCAGCCTTGGTGGCTGCTGCCTGCCTGCCTTCCTCGCACAGCTTCCTCCAGGCTTTCGCCAGCCTGCCTGGCCACCTTGGTGCCTGCCTGCCTGCCAGGCTTCCTGCCAGCCTTGGTGCCAGCCTTCCTGCCAGCCTTCGTGCCTGCCAGCCTCCCGTGCCAGGCAAACCCCCCAACCATGGGGAAGAAGCGAAAGCCTCAGCAAACTGCCGCCATCCCTGCAAGAGGGACAGGGCCACCCTCGCTCCCTGTCCCTGGACTCTGCTTCTGGCTGGGGCTTCTGCTGCTTGGGCCGCTCTTCTGTGCTGGAGAGTCTGCTGAAGCTACTCCTGCGTGGTGCTTCTGCTGCTGTGAACTGCTGCTGAGCTGCTTCCTGGTGGTGGTGCTTTCTGTGGTGCTTACTCTGCTGAAGCTGCTCCTGGTCCTGCTGGTCCTGCTCATGCTTCTGGACTTGCTCGTCCTGCTACGTGTGCTTGTACTGGCTCGTTGTGGCTGGTCTGCTCGTGCTGCTGCTGCTGCTCGTGTCCTGGTCTTGCTGGCGCTGCTGGTGCTCACTCTGCTGCTGCTGATCTGGTCCTGCTTGTGGCTGCTTGCTGCTGGTGCTGCTGCTGATCGCTGCTGCTGTGCTGATCCTGCTGCTGGCTGAGGATGATTATGATCCTGCTGGTGATGATGATGATGATAATGATCCTGCTGGTGCTGCTGCTGCTGGTGGTGTGGAGGAGCACAGCCCTATACCTGGGAGCCCTCTGATGAGCCCATATGGTCCTGGCAAAGGAGGGAGAGGCGTATGCAAACGGGAGAGGAGGCAGCACTATATATTGAGAGGAAATGAGATGAGGTGCTGGAGTGGCTGAGAGAGAATGACATATCTGTGGTGGAAGGGACACCGGCTGTACAGGGACACCAAAAGGAAGCAGGGCTGCTTGGAGAGAGAAGACGGAGAGTCTGGGGCTACCAACGGATGTGCTTCTCGGCTGGTGGAAGCACATAGCACACCTGGTACGGGAAGCCTGCACTGAAGGCAATCTGGCAGGCCATGGTTAAGCTGACGGACAGAGAGACCTAAACTATGGCCAGGTGCAGCTTCCTGGAGGGTGAGATCCGCCACCGAGGAGCACCAGGATCCCGTCTGTCTACCTCTCTCTCTGTGCAGCCTCGCTAAGAAGCACGTCTCCTCCCGCCGAGAGTCAGTCCTGTCTCCAGGAGGTTTCTTGTGGAGCGTGCCACGGCGAGAACCACGGACAGGTGTTTGTAACCATGGTGGAGCGCATGAGGACTCCCTGGTGTGGTGATGAGAAGAGGAACATCGTGTCCACCACAGCCGTTATACGCGCATCCACCCCCCCCCAGCTCACTCCACAGAAAGGCAGAGAGCCAGACAGCAGGAGGGCAGAAGCCCACTGTCCTGCTTGAGATCAGGGACACCATCCACACCAGTATAGATCTCCTCTCTCTCAGCTGGTCCCACCCGACTCCTCATCCTCCAACCGCAAGCCCTTCCTCACCTATGTCAACTAGAGCCTCAGGAGAGGACCATTGCGGATCCCATACACCAGTGCGTGAAGGACCCCTGGTAGATACCAGTGCACGTGGCTCTTTCACAACCCTCCAGACCAGAGGAACCTGCTCCCACAGTCTAGGTCCTGCTCCTCCACCCCATGGTGATGTCCCTCCCATACCAAGGCTTCCCACAGGCCCTCACCTACCAGGGCTACGGCTACCAGGAGAGGTCAGCAGCACAGGCAGCAGCCCTTCCCAGTCCAGGCACAGGTTCATCTGGACGCCACATTGCCACCGGTTCCACTGATGCCACCTCGATGCCGAGCCACGCCAATGATGCACCGACGACGGCGATGCCACCCACACCACGATGCCACCCACACCAGTCCTCACCCAGCTAGACGACCCAGACCACGTCCCCCACTAACACCATCCCACGTCCTTCCTCCCCCACGCCAAGCCGCCCAGTACATCTGTCATCAGTACTGGGGGTGACACCCATGGCATGGAGAAGGACCTCTCAGCATCACGAGTCTGAGCCAGCATGGTCCGAGAGCTTTCTCAACACACCGTCACTCTTGCCCTCTCGGGGCCAGGCACCCCCAGTGGTGCTTCAGACCAGCATTCAAGCAGCACCGCCCCCACTAGCACCTGGACCCTTCACCCCTGGCGATGGGCACTGGCACGCCTCAGAGTGACCAAGAGGAGTGCCAGAGACTGGCTGGCTGGCTACCTGTGGACTTTATTTGGACACTTGACTTGGGTCATTTTTCTTTTACAGCTTGTTGTTCAATAAAGTCTCGTCTTTGATTCACACACTTTGCTTCATTTCTTTTTCTTAATTATCTTGAATGTAATTATCAATTGGCTTGCCTATGCAGTATGTTAATAGGGAGATGGGGCATGAGATAACCTGTGATAGAGGTCCTTTGCGCATGTGTCGAAATAGCGTGTTGTCGGAATTTCAAGCTGTCATGGGTTAGATAAGCAGTGGACGGCAGTGGTACCTGTGTGAATGGCTCAAGCGACCTGGCAGGCGTATATTGGGATGAAAACCTCAGTGCAACGCTATTGATCCTGTAGCCAACCTCGTTGGCTGCACATTACATATGCGCCTATTATACCAATAACAAATCATGTCCCACTACATTTAGATAAACCACAACTCCACCTTATTAAACTAACCTGTTCATCGATATAGGACACCGATCAACTACAGGGCGCCATGTCATCATTGCCATCGCTATGACAGGCTGCTAAGAAGCTGCATCCACTTATCAGTCTACTTCCGTTCTGTCATGCCACTGTCCAGTCCGCTCCAGCTGGGGAGATTTCACCAGTTGGTTCAGACGGGTTGCGACATACTTCGTTCCTCGTCAACGGTGCAAGGCCACTGTGGGCCCTTGCAATCCCTGCGTGTCTCGTACAGGTTTTCGCCGCTTGTCCGTCCAATTCTCCCAGGCTCATTGTCCCATCATTTGCCTTGATATGGGAGGTCCACTAAGCCTGTGTTCTTGCAAAGGCACTGGGTAGTGGCGTGCACATGATCGATTGTGCCAGAGCAAGCAAGCTTGCCACGATCCTCCTCCACGTCTTCTTGGGCGATTGCTGCATGGTGGTGCTAGAAGTACCTGGACCTGTGTATGGCCAGGATGCCAAAGGCTATTTTCCACCACCGCGCTTGCCGCTGGCAGCACTGTAGTTCGCAAGATCCTCTCTTTCACGGTGGAGCACTCTGGGAGGTTTACGGGGCTTCATGAGGTAGTGTTCGAAACCCTGAGGGAGAAGGCGTTCATCCCCCACGATGAAGGAGGGCACATCTTGTGTGTCGGTTGGCAGGGTGGCTGGATTTGGGAAGCCCATGATGCGATTGCGTTCCAGCCCCTCCTTGAGGTCACTTGGCATTTGATAACCTGGGCATCCTGAAGACTGAGCCGTTGCCTGAAGCATCGATGTACATTGAAGCCTTGTAGTCAGCATTGCTACCATGGCTGAAGGACCGATGCTGAAGAGAAGCCCCTCTGTAGTTTAAGATAAGGTGGACCCCGACTTTGGCTGGGAGGACTTTGCAGGCCCACGTGCTTCCCCATCTATGGCTCACAACGGTGTGGGGAAGTTCCTACTCTTTTTCCATTATAATGCTTTGTTCTCCGCTAGGCACCATTCGTCAATCGTGTCTGCAATCCGGTATCTGGCTCCTCGTCAATCGCATATCCGTTCTGCACTCCGTTCCGCTTCTCGCCCGCTGCGTCCACGATAGCGGATGCGAGTTGCGTGGATATGCGCAGCGGATGCCTAGTGGATTTGCAGGAAGCGTAACGGATCGCAGAACGGACAAATTTGACTACATTTTCCACAGAAAAGTATTGAGCAGCTCAAAACTTTCTGAGCGGTCATTGAAAATGTCCAATAGACGGATAGCTGGACGGATAGAGAGGAAGCAAAAACGGAGGCAGTGAGGTAACAGAACGGATTACGTCGCGATTAGCAAGCTGTTTTGTCCGTTTTACATCCTCTTTGCATCCATTGGTGCAGTGTGACAGGGGCTTAAGCAAACATTGTATAAAGATAAAATTGAATGATTTTTGAGGCAAATGTAATGGCTTCTTTTTTTTGAGAATTTATGTTTTACTGAGTGTTATAGATGGCAAAGGATCATTGCTTCATAAAAGCCTTCATAGTTCAGCTTTGCAGAATTAGTAAAAATAATGCAGAAACATTTGGCACAAAATCATTATTATATTGATTTCAGGGCATTTCAGGTTTGATAAGTGCAAATAGAAAGAGGTGAGAATTTATCATAGCATAAATAGTAAATCTTAACAAGCTGCTGAACATTACAAATTTGCTAAAGAGTCAAATGATGTTTTGAGGGAACTAGAAATCTGACAAAAAGCATTTTGAAAATCCTCTTAAGAAAGGCAGATTTAACATGTAAGACAGTATTTGAAATATTCTCCAGAGAAACAGCTGTTAAAGATATACAGAACTTCAAGGACGAAGCAAATTTAAACAGGCTTCCGATGGTATACAGAGAGTAACAGAACAAAATGAACTGTGCCAACATTGTGGCAAAGATTCATACACTATTTCAGTGCAGATTTAAAGGAAAAACTTGCAGAAAGTGCACTGGAGAATTTACAAAATTTAACCTACCTTTCTTTTCAATTTAGTTTAAATGATTTTATTTGCATTTGCTAGCCTTGGTAGCTTTTAAGAGAGAAATAATAGATTTAAAATCAATCTTCAATCTTTGTAATATTTCCTATTTCTTTCTTTCCCAAAGTATCATTGGAAGCAAGCAGTTCTATTTGGTAAAGATCTGAAAGAGATCTGAAAACTTAGTTTTTCTTTGTAATTTCTGTTTATCTCTTGTAATTCTACAGAGCAATTATTGAGTCTGTCATCTGCACTTCTATAACGGGCTGGTTTGGCTCTGCAATCAAACAAGACAGACATAGACTTCAACAGATAATTAGAAGTGCAGAAAAAACAATTGCTACCAACCTGCCTTCCATTGAGGACCTATATACTACACGAGTTGAAAAGAGGGCTGTGAAAATATTTACAGACCCCTCACATCCTGGACACAAATTGTTTCAACTTCTACCCTCAAAAGGACACTACAGGGCACTGCACACCAGAACAACTGGACACAAGGACAGTTTCCCCCTGAATGCCATCACTCTGCTAAACAACTAATTCCCACAATACTGTCAACTTATTTACTAAGACTGTATTACTATTATTCCTCTTTTCTTTCCTAGTACCTATCTTTTCCCACTTATGACTATAACCGTGTTGCCTGTATCTTTACAATTTATATTTTTTGTTTCCTAGTATGATTTGATTGCTTATTAGTAACTTATGACTATGATTCTTGATGAATGTATTTTATTATTTTTTTGTCCTTTATGTATACTGAGAGCATATACACCAAAGACAAATTCCTTGTGTGTCCAATCACACTTGGCCAATAAAGAATTCTATTCCATTCCATTCCATTCCATTCCATTCCATTCCATTCCATTCTATTCTATTCTATTCTATTCTATTCTATTCTATTCTATTCTATTCCATTTAATAATTTTATATAGTTCTGCATAAAGTAGATATAAAACTTAGATTCCCACATTAGGTTATGCTTTTTAGTGTTTTTTTAAGCTTAGCCTGATATATGAACATGTGTAAACCATAGGGATTATTTTTTTTATTTTTTTATTTGTTTGTTATTTTTTCCCTGTGTTTATTACTTTTACAAATAACTTAAGGCAGCAAGCATATCCAACACAACATCCTTCTATATTTCCTAGAACAACAGCCCTGTGAGGTGAATTGTCCTAAGAGGGAGTGACTGAAGCAACGCCATCCCACTGGCCAATCCAATATGGTCATTCCAATATGCTTTCCTTGAGACAGAAGGAAAGTATTTCAAGATAATTCACTTTTTCTTCATCACACCTCAGCAATCAGTCTGGATACTGTTGCTGCTCTTACATATAGGGTAGCTTTACTATTCTCATACAATTTAACTGGACAACTTACAAGGGATTGATTGAAGAATCCATGCCTAACTTTTTCTCCAAGCATCACTTACCAGTGGGAAAACCAGGGGTGGGCTGCTTCCGGTTGAGACAAACCAGATGTTAATTTTACATCTGGTTCACTGAATGGTTCTAGGCGGGATTGGATGAAATGTTATGTTTCTCAAAACAATTGGAAATAAATGTCTATGTACCTGAAAGCAGGATAGGAGGCTATAAGCCACTATGAGTTTAACAAACAGTAATGAAAAATAACTCAACCTAATGTGTAAATGTATAAATCTAGATTTTAAGTTTGATATATCAATTTTTTCTAGTACAGTGGAACACTATTTATAATTCTTTAGAATTAAATAAAAGTAGGAAGTGTTATATATTAGTTATATCTATTTTTTTTTCTGTTCAATCATATCCAATGCTGTTGTTTCTTGGCAAGATCTTCTAATAAGTGTTTAGCCATTGCCTCCAATGAGAGAAAGTGAATGGACCAAGGTCACCCTGCTGGCTTTGTGATGGTCACCCTGCTGGCCTTTCTAGGCAGGCTTAGAAGTCATGGTCTCCTAGTTTGTAGCCTGATTCCTTAAGTATTACACCAAACTGATCAACCAGCTAACAGATTAACAGAATTGGAAGGGACCTTGTAGGTCATCTAGTCCAAGCCCTGGCCCTCCTTATTTCCAGGTTGAATCTCTCCTTGTTCAGTTTCCATCCATTATTCCTTGTCTGGCCTTCAGGTGCTTTGGAAAATACTTGACCCCTCCTCTCTGTGGCAGCCCCTCAAATATTGGAAGACTGCTATCATGTCTCCCCTGGTCCTTCTCTTCACTAGACTAGCCATGCCCAGTTCATGCAACTGTTCATTGTATGTTTTAGCCTCCAGTCCTCTAATCATCTTGGTTGTTCTTCTCTATACTCTTTCTAGAGTCTCAACATCTTTTTTATAGTGTGGTGACCAAAACTGGATGCAGTACTCTCAGTATGGTTTTACTAAGGCTTCCTACCAGTTTAGTATTATCCACAAATTTGAAAAGTTCCCCTTCTATTCCATCATCTAAATCATTTATGAAGATATTGAGAAATACTGGGCTTAAGACAGAACCTTGTGGTATTCCACTACTTACTTCCCTCCATGTAGATGTAGTACCCTCAAGGACTTGTTGAGTACAGTTTGTCGGCCAGTTACAAATTCATCTGATGAAGATGCTATCTATCCCATTTTTTTCTAGCTTACCAAGAAGTAGTTTGTGGTCTACTTTGTCAAATGCCTTGCTGAAGTCTAAGTATATAATGTCCACAGTATTTTGCTGGTCTCCTAATTTAGTCAGTATGTTGGATAAACTACAAACTGCCTGTGATAAAGAAGCAACATTTTAAAACAAATATTTTGGGTCTGGTTCTAAAACTAATATTAAAGTAATAACTCTACACAAAAGTCTATAGGGACTGTCGTATATTCTTTGATATGATATGTTGAAGGAAGGAAACATCCAAGAAAGTGTAAATTAGTAGCTTTTCACCCAGTAGGATTTTGTATTTTAATCTTTGTATTTTCCAAGCTCTTTAAATGTGTCCAAAAGAGTCTTCCAACTTCTCTACAGAAGATATTGGAGAATACATTGGGTGTTTCCAATGGAAAAGAATAACATGTGTGGTCTGCTGCCAGATGGATATACTTCATATCAACAGTCAGTTGATGCTTTCAACTATTGTCACAAATGGAAATCAAATACTTTCTCTTTTATGGACAGAACAAAAAGGGGGAAATGCTTCACAATGTGCCAGGACATCAATTATTCTGATGGTTTGGATAGCAGGTCCTTTGTTAGGAACACTAAAAACCTCTCTATTTCTACTGGCGATTATCCCCTGAATGGACAGAGTAATCTGTCCATTTATTTTTGACTACTGGTGCTTCCTCTCCTGCATTTGCTTTTTTAAAAAAATGATATTCTTTTCTGCTGCTTAGCAAAGATGTTTATATTGCAAATAGTGTCATGCCTAATTCACAATAATATACCGGTTGCCTTTCTTTCTGTGTTAAACTGGGGATGAACAAGTTGCGTTCAAATGTTACCAGATCAATTACCAATAGCTTATATCAGCATGGCCAATAGTTATGAATGGTTATAGGATTCCTCACTTCTAAATTAGAACAACAGTCATTGTGCTACCATATGATTTAGCTCATATATTTATTTCAGTGCTCTAACTTGACACCTGGATAACTCCTGCCTTATTTATGTAGTCAGTTTCTAAGGCTGCCATTTGCAGATGACCCTGGGTGGTTGACTGAGAATGAAAAGCAGACTGAAAACAAATAAAAATAGCAACAATAAAAAGTGCCCTTAACTTGGAATAAAAACCAATCTGCACTACACTTCAAATGGGTTTGAATTCGTTAAAGCAGAAGTGTTCCTAGGACTGAGAACCGAGTTTTCCAAGATTGCTACATAGATTCTTCCAGCTCTTCCAGTGTTGAGCATACTTTCACCTGATTGTGAAGAGTTTGATAACAATACTCATTTTTTTCATGAGAAATCAAGTAAAGCTTGGGTTGTGAAGAGTAAGAGATTCACTATCCCTGTTATTCAAAAGGCTTCCATTATATAAAGATTAGAAAAGTATTAAGGTTGAAAATAATTTCAAGCAACATTACAACATTCATTGTTGTCTCTTCTCTTTCTTACATCAGAGAGGCTTATGCTGAGAACTAAGAGCTCACCACTTGTTATACATGTTCACTTCAATGCACTTCCTTTAGACAGTTGTTTTTGAAAGTCTCTGTTCACTACAATTTAAGCATCTTAAATGCACTGGGCAAATATTCTTCTCGAACAAGCTCATCAGTGTTTGTTGTCAGCTTCTGCAGTGACTGACCATGTGTTTTGCATTGCTGAGTTTACATTCTGTTTCTCACTCTCTCTAGCTCTGCAATCATTCCTGCTTCTAATCCACTAGGCAGGCATTTATTTATTTAGCACACTTCTTGGACTGCCTGACTCCAGATTGACTTTGGACATGTTACAAATTTAAAAAGGCAAGAAACATTCAGCAAACTGTGTCATCCTTGATGCTGAACTTTGCTTATTTACTTACTGATGGTTCATTACCCAACTTGGTAACATCATTGATGCAAGGCAGGTGGGGTTTGCTCCCCATTTATATACAATAGCTTGCTCTGTCAGTGTTTGTGGAAGTTTAGTTTTCTGTTTGGTAGTTCCTGTATTAGGGGATTGCTTTCTGCTTGAATATCTTGTATTAATTCTTGCTTATCTTGGTATTGGCTGCTGGAGAGGCTGCCTTCTTTTTAGCTTTTTTATTTTGAAAGATGGGTAAATATGGCTTATCTCTGTATATTTATTGATGGCTGACTTATCTGAATTTGTCTAAATTTTTGAATCTTGTCTGAAATTCTGATTTGTCTGAATTTTTGAATATTGATGGGTGATTTGTTTGAATTTCAGCAAAGGACAATAGTTACCCAGAGCATATAATAAAATATCTCTTCCTCAAACAACACCCCAAATGGGTCCCAAACCATCCAAACTCAAGGCCTGAGGAAAGAGTTAGGGTTTACTAAATGTAGACAGGATAGGGGCAGTTTAAATTTATGTGGGGATACTGTTCAAGAAGGCAGGTACTATGATGGAGAAGGCACAGTTTCTGAATTCTACCAGATGACAGTGCTTAATTGATGGAACTTGGAGCATGTCATCTCTGTCCTGATTGCACAAGGCAGAGAAAAACCATGGGAGATAGTTGTTCTGACCTAGGCTTCCCCAACAGCATGAAGCCAAGTCCTCATCCTGATAAACCCCTTTTATTTAATTGACAATGAATTCCTCTCCAGCAAAGTCCCAGCCAACAGTCTATCAAGATAGTTCCCAATTACAGACCTTTATCAGGCTTGGAGAGTGGCCAGGCTGCTATCTTTCAGATGCCGCAATACTTAGTAAGTATGCCAGAATGAACTAATTGCCTCCTGCAAAGCCCCACTCCCCTTTCGCTCCACTTTTATTCTCTAGGGGAGGGACCATTCACTATCCACATGTGGCTCAACTGTTTCCTTCTTCTCTGTGCATGTGCATACTCAGAACGGGCTCCAGCTGTTCTTCTGCCTCACTGATGTCCAACTCTGAAGACAGCTTATAACTGTCAGATGGCCCTGGCCCCATCTCTGCCTCTGACACAGAGCACTTGTCAGAACCTTCCCCAGGCTTCATGACTGGCCCATGTTCCTCCCCAATTTCTTCACTGTCCCAAATCTGCTGCCAGCTTTACTGGCTCCTGTCGGGCCACAACACTAGTTAAGCCTTCAGATAACTGGAGTTGTGCCATGTAGGGTTTTAGAGAGAAGAGGCAGCATTTTACTTGCACCAAGAAGCTTATAGGTTGTAACCAATACAGCCTACAGACCAGGACTGTTTCATGGGTGTTACAATATTGGCTCATAATTGCTCACATTATCAAATAATGAAACTCTGTTAATGGGCATGTTATTCAGATGCAAGGAAAAACAGTTTTAATTAAATGCAGAGAACTTACAGTATAATTAAACAATGTGATGTTTTCCAGTCTTTCTCATGACTAGCATTCACAAGCTGTTCTTTGCAATGGAAATCTGTCAGTAAATGAGCTCACTGAAATGAATTAAAGGTCTTCAGCTGCCATAATGGGTTTAAGATAACTTCCNAGCATTCACAAGCTGTTCTTTGCAATGGAAATCTGTCAGTAAATGAACTCACTGAAATGAATTAAAGGTCTTCAGCTGCCATAATGGGTTTAAGATAACTTCCATGCTGCATTAAATAACTAACATAAATATGAATTTTGCAAAAAAATAAACCTACGAGTTACTGCTTTATATAGCAACAATATTTAATGAAAATGAAATTTGATTCTCAGTATCTAAGTATAGCTTGGGACTTTTATAAATCTCTGGGTCAGGGTTAGAAATACACTAAGTTAATTAAATGATTCTTTTAAAAAAGCAAGATTGAAATTGCTTTTTACAATTTGACAGGCTTATCCAACAAAACTTATATTTAAAATGTTCGGAAATGACTGGTCATAATCAGGAATTTCCTTGCAAGAAGAGGTATTTCCCAATCATTCTTAAGCAATAAACCTGTTTTGCATGAGAAAACAGCATGTTTTCTTTTCCTAATAAAAAACTTCTTCTCATATCTGACATATTTCTGTTCACAGAAACATGTTGGCATATTCCTACATTATTTTCAAACCTTTGACTATACATTGCATGCAAAGGTAGGTTGTCTGAGAATTTATAAGTTGTGATTCTATGTCAAAATCATAAAATCCCTGTGGATAGAAAAGTTTCTTGACCAGAAAACTATAAACTTTTATACTTCCTAACAGTTTTCTGAACAGGGTTAGTTTCCCTTTGAAGGGAATCAGGATGCTTTTTTGTAAAAAGAGGACCAACTCGTCTCCAGAAAAGGATATGTTTTTTTTATTTTTTTAAGCTCTCGCGGGTACTTACATTTGTGCTGTTTAGCTTCCTTCGGGTATTATCCCCGGTATTATCCCACGTCATTGTAGTTTCTGTTTAAAGTTTGTAGCTCATTGTAGTCTGTTAAAGTTGTAGCAACGTTGTCAGCAGAATCTGTCATCTGCCATCATCAGGCTTCTGTATTGGAAGTGTGTCTCACAGTTCCCTCTGTTTTCAAATTTGAGGCTGGTCTATTCTGATTGGGCTCATTAACCTGGGTCTTGTGTTCATTGGACTTTGGAGTTTGATTGATTGAGTGTTTCTGTTTCTGCTTCTGGTCTGTTTTGTGGCTTTTGATTGGCTGGCAGCACTCTTTCTTGTGTTGGATGCTTTCATGCGCTGGCTTCGTGTGAAAGGACGGCTGCTTCATCAGCAAGCTGGGTTTCACCTGGGTGCTGGTGTGGGGGTGTTTGAGTTGGAGGCTCAGAGGGGTTGTCTTGTGTTCATGGTGTGGGGGTTGTTTGAGTTGGGGATTCAGAGGGAGTCTGTCTGTTTGCTCAGGTGTTTGTCTGTTTTTGTGGTGTGGAGATCTTTCTATTTGAGAGTGCAGGTTCCAAATGATTGAACAATGATAGAAAGAGATGATTCCAGCAGAAGCCTTGATGATGGCAGATGAGATTCTGCTGAAACGTTGCTACAACTTTAACAGAACTCAATGGAGCTACAACTTTAACAGAAACTACAGTGACGATGGATAATTACCCGAAGGAAGCTAGAACAGGCATATACTATATATTATATATATTATATAATATATATAATATATTATATATATATAATTATATAATATATACTATCTATATATGATATATATATATATATATTATATCATATAATCGTACTATCCCACGTCATTGTTTGTGCTGGTTTTAAAGTTTTAGCAACGTTTTCAGCAGAATCATCATCTGCCATTCATCAGGCTTCTGTATGGGATGTGGGTCTCACATCTTCTGGTTTCAAAAATTGAGGCTTGGGTCTATTCTGACTGGCTAGGAGTCTAGGTCTGTGTTCAACTGGACTTGGAGTTTGATTGATTGGTGTTTCTGGTTCTGCTGTCTGTTTTGTGGCTTTTGATGGCTTGGCACACTCTGTTTCTGTGTTGGAGGGCTCATGGCAGCTTGGCTTCGAGAAAGCGCGGCTGCTATTTCATTAGAAAAGCGAGGTTTTATCTGGGTGCCTGGTGTGGGGTTGTTAATGAGTTGGAGGCATCAGAGGGAGTCTGTTTGTGCCCAGGTGTTTGCCTGGCTTTGTGGTGTGGGGAGATCTTTCTTTGAGAGTGCAGGCTTCCAAGATGATTGACAGTCTGCTGGAATCACTCTCTTCGTATTTCATTGCTTTCAGGGCTCTTTTTTCCAATCTCTATGGCTTCTTCTGATGATTCTGTGTTGGGGTTTTTCTATATGGCTTGGGTTTTAGTTGCCATTGAAGTGGGATGGTTTGTGACCTTGTGGGTTTTCATGTGTTGACTACGTTTGAGGGAGGTTGTGTTCCAGATTTTTTACTGGATTTTTGTGTTACATCTAGGCGGGTTACTTATTCTTCTATTGTCTGTCCAATGTATGTGCCGGCCATGATGTCAGGGAACTTCGTCATTATGTCTGGGTTTTCCAGTGTCAATTTTGTCTTTGGGGTTTTAAGGATGGCTGCTATTTGTCTGTTTTGAATGGCAGTCGTGATGTGATGCCTGTGTAAGTATCCTTACTGATTTTATCTGTAGTACCTCTTATCGTAGGGCAACAGCGTTCATAGGTTCTGTGGTCTTCTAGGCTCTGTTATGTTCCGCGTGTGTTTTGTGGATCAAGTTGGTGATTTTGTTTTGGAAGGCCATTGGCATGTCAATACTTCAGTCAGGGTGCATAGTCAGTCTTTATATGTGTCTTATTCTGCCAGCCATTGGGTTTGGTTTGATTAGTGTTTTTCGCCCACAGAATTTTCTGTGCTGGGTTGGTGGTGGGATTGGGCAATTGACGGTAGCAGTTGGTGTGTTTTCTTCTGGTTATGGGTTGTTCCCAGTGTGCCATCTGTTCTTTTGTAGATTAGTACATCTAGGGAATGGTTTAGTGTTGGTTTATTTCCGTTTCCATGGTTGAACTTTTGATTTTGGGGTGTGTGCTGTTTAGGTGAGTTGTAGGGAAATTGTTTCAGGTTTTCTTTTCCAGGGGCCAAATCACATAAATGTGTCATCGATGGTCTTCCCCTTAGCCATAGGTTTGGCGGTTTTGTGGCGGTGGCATTCAGCCAGGGCTCGGATTTTGAATTCTTCCAATGACAGGTGCAATGACGGGTGTACAGTGGTGATCCCATTAGGGGCTCTTCAATTTGCTTGTATCTTTGTCCTTTTATATGAATATGTGTTGGTAGGAACAGTGTTCTGTTAGTTCCATTGAGGTCTTAGCTGGGTTGGTAATTTATTTTCTGCATGATTTTCAAAGTTTTCTTTTATCTGGACTTGAGTGGATAGTGGAAACCACATCAAAACTTACAAGCAGATCCATTCTTGTTCCACGTTGTAGATCTTGCATCATTTCTAAGAAATGGTGTGAGTTTTGTCATATGAAGCTGCGGTTTCAGTGGCATGGGGCTGTAGTATGGTTGTTTGCTCAAGTATTTAGTGCTAGGTTTTGTAAATTGGTGCTCCTAGTTGGAGACTGGACTATGGGTCTGGAAGGTATGCCTTTCTTTGTGTTATTTTTTTGGAGGGCCGATAATTTTGCGGGCATCTAGAAGATTAATTTTTCCTTGGGATGATCGTCTGTTTGGATTTCTTTGCTTATGTGGCTGGTTATAATTTTCTTCTGTGTTAATTTTTTTCTAGATATATGGTTGGGTCTGTGTTTATAGGTTTGTATGTGGCGAGTCTGGAGTAGGTCTGTCAATTTTTTTTCATTATTGTCTTTTCTGTGTCCTTACATACTGTGGCATTCCCTTTGTCTTGCTGGGAGTGATTATTATTGCTGTTATCATTTTTCAGGGTTTGTAGTACTGCGATTATGCTTTTGTGCAAATTACTTTTTGGTGGTTTCGTCTGTGATAAGATGTGAGTAACCTGGTGTCTTATTCTGTCGCTGTCCAATCTGTTATTTTAATTTGGTTAGGCGTGGGATCTCTACTTGCACATATGATGGGATTTTTTGTTTGGGATTTTTTTTGGGTTCTATGCATAATTGGCATCCTTTGGACTATTGCATCTGTTATCTGTTCTTTGCCGCGAGGTGGTGGAGCTTGTTCTTAGTATACGATTGTTTTAGGTGTTTGTGGTGGGTTGTTGGGGAGTTTTCTTGTCATTTTCTAATTTTTAGTTTCTTTTAAGGAGTTTTCATTTATATAAGTGGTTTACAGTTTTAGCCGTCTCCAAGTTCGTAAGTTGTTTAATTCTATCCCCAAAGTAGGGTGGACTTTTGCTTTCTCAATTCCAGGTGTAATGCTTAGCAAATCTTTGTTTAACTGATCTAATTTGGAATCTACTGGTGGAACTTCACTTTCTGAGTAAAGCTTATTCTCTGTCTTTTCAGGATACGATTTGGTAGCTTGCTGTGTTGTCTGAAATGTTAATGTGAAAGCAGGTTGGGTGTTACATGGTTGCCTCTTCTGCAGCTGCATAGGAATTTTTAAGGGTCACATAGTATTCCCGCTCTTTTAACTTTCCAGCTTCTTCATAGCATTTTGATCTGGCTGTTTATTTTTCCTCCCCGTAGAGGTCAGATGATTTGTTTTTAAGCTTTCGCGGGTAACTTACGAGTGTGCTCTGTTTAGCTTCCTTCGGTATTATCCCATGTTCCATTGTAGGTTCTGTTAAAGTTGTAGCAACGCTCAGCAGAATCTTAATCTTGCCATTCCTCAGGCTTCTGTATGATGTTGTCTCACAGGCTTTTTGGTTTCAAATTCGAGGCTGGTCCATTGTGATTGGCTAGGAGCCTGGGTCTGTGTACTGGACTTGGAGTTGGAAATTGGTGTTCTGGTTTTCTTCTGTCTGTTTTGTGGCTTGATTGGCTGGCAACCACTCTGTTTCTTAATGTGAGGCTTTCAGTTGCAGGCTTGGTTCGTGGTGAAAGGCGTCTGTATTCATTTAGCATAGCCTAGGTTTTCACCTGGGTTGCCTGGTGGCGGGGGTGTTTTGAGTTGGAGGCATCCAGAGGCGGTCGTGTCTGTGCTCAGATTGTTTGTCTGTTTTGTGGTGCGTGGAGATTCTTATCTATTTTGAAGAGTGCAGGCTTCCCAAATGAATTTGACAGGTCTGCTGAATCATCTCTTCTATTCTGCTTTTCAAGGTCTTTTTTCAATTCTCTTTATGCTTCTCTGATGATTCTGTGGTTCGGGTTTTTCTATATTCATCCGCTTCAAAAGGTTTTTGAGTGGAAAATGCCAGTCCAACGCGTCTGGGTTTTTTTCTGGCGCAAAAAATTTTGTTTTTTTTTTCTGGCCCCAAAACCGGGGGGCCAATACAGGGAATCATCTGTTCTACAATCCGTCGGTCATCCATTACGCGTCGGCTATATCCACTTAGGCATCGCTGCGCATCGCGCCAAACTCGCCATCCACTCCAGCAGATAAACGCGGACCACAGGGAGAGCCGAAACGGATGCGGAATGGACCAACAATAGCTGTTTAGTTACGCATGGACGGAGAAAAGGGACTGAAAGAGATATTGAAAAAATGAAAACAAAACATGTTGCAGAGGGGGACGTATCTCAGATATTTAGATGTCTGCAGACCCATGTCTAGAGATTGCAAAAGGACATCCGACGGAAAACCTATTATTCCATAAAGGGGCGACGAACTCACCGCTGGATCTCACTTTGCAGTCCAGCAGAAACCTGCCGTGCAGACCCTCTGCGAGCCTTCATCTGGGCTCTAGCTCTTCCACAGCATCAGTCATTCTCCACCATGGGATCAATCACACAATCCTCTGGGTGCCACATCTTTCTGTTTAACAGTGCGAAGCCATCTACAGGTGTCTTTCAAACTGTTCTACGAAGAAAAGGAGGCGGCCAAGAAGTTGCCTGGGTCCGATAGGATGGATTGCCAGAAGAGCAGAGTATGACTTGTATAACAAGCTGTATGGTGAAGCTGAGGAACGATAGACCCGTTCATGCATTTCCAGAAACTTCTATGAGGATGCCTCCAAGCTATGTTTGACTGAAGTGTGTGATGGCTGAGACCAAGTTGACCAAGCAGCCCAAGAACCAATCTTTCCTGGGCCCATGTCGTGGAACCTGGGCTCACAGGGTGATATTGACTCTGCCGGCGCTCACCTGGCCTCATGACCTACGCTATACAGGAGCACAAACACCATCAGCATTTGTGATCAGACGAGAAGTGGTGCAGAACACATATCGAAAGATACCTGGAGGGAGCTCCTCAGTTTGCCCGTCCACTTGAAGGAAGGCATGGAAGGAAAAGTTGTTAGAACAGTGGTATCAGAAGTGGAAAATTCCTCCACACCGTGGAAGCCATAGCAGATGGCGAGCACGTGGCCTGCAAAGCCTCCAGAAAACCAAGTCAGGGTCCACTTATTTTCAACTACAAGGGCTTCTTCAGCATCATCCTCTATCTGCCTGGTCGGATGCTGACTACAAGTTCATGACATCGATTCTTCAGAGACGGGTGAGCTTCAGATTGCCTAGGTATTCAATGGCCAGTAACCTCAAGGGGCTTCCCAGATCCAGAACCCACCTGCCCAGCGACACAAGATGTGCCCTACATTCATCGTGGGGGACGAATCGCCTTCTTCCCTCAGAACCGTTACCTTCATGAAGCCTATACCTCTAGATGCTCACTCACCCGTGGAAGTAGAGGATCTTCAACTACAGGCTGGTTCCAGGGCAAGCGGGTGGGGGAGAACACCTGGCATCCTAGGCACAACAGGATTCCAGGTACTTCATCACCACCATGCAGCATCACCCACAGACCATGAGGAAGGCATCGTGGGAGCTTTGCTGCATCTTTGCACAATCTCCATGCGCACCGCTACCCAAGTGCACGAAACTAGCTCTTGGACCTCCAGTACAAGCAAATGGGGACATGGAGCCTGTGAATGGATGGGCAAGGACGAAACTTGATAGACACTCTGGATCGTGCAAGACCCCCAACAGAGCTTCACGTGAAGGGAAGAAGCAGCGCAACCTCCTGAAACACTGCGTTGCAACTCCCCAGCTGGAGCAGTGGAGTGGCAAAGACAGGGATGTTAGATGCTTATGGATGCTTCCTTTCTTCTACCAGGATGGTTAGTGGTAATGGAGCTTCCTTTCACCTGTTCTTCATCAAACTTATGAGATTTGCGGCCATGTATGTTGAGTGGGCCCACAATGAACAGCTGCATTTAATAAAGAGTTGTGTTTATGTTGATATATGCATGTGATCAATGAATTACATTTGTTATTGAAAGCGTCATAGGTGTGGCACCTGGGAGGGGACCATACAGTCCCACTATGCTTTGCACTGGAGGTTTATCTTCCCACAGGCTATTACCCATCCAAAGTATTCCCTGCCCTCCCACATGTATTACCCATCCCAAAAGGGTTATCCTGCCAATCCACAGCTATTACCCATCCCAAAGGTATCCCTGCCCATCCAACAGGTATTACTTCCATCCCCTAACGTTACCCTGCCCATCCCCCACTGCTATCTTAAACCCATCCCCACAAGCATTGCAAAGGCAAAAACCATTTCTAAAAGTTCCACCAAGGACTTTATTTAATAAAATAAATGAAGCAAGTGTGATGAAGCAAGATAATCTTTATCGAATAACAAGCTGTTAAAAGCGAAAATGACCCAAGTGTCCCAAGCAAAGATAAAGTCAACAGGTAGCCACCCAGTCTCTGGCAACTCTTCTTAGTACTCTGAGGTGTGCCCAGTCTCAGGGGTTTGGAAGGGTCCAGGTGCTGGGGGGGTGGCTGCTGCTGAGTGCTGGTCTGAGCGTCATTGGGTGCCTGGCCCCGAGGGGACAACAGGGGACGGTGTGTGGAGGAAGCTCTCAGACGAGCTGGCTTTCAAGTCCTTGTGATGTTGACAGCCTCTTCCTCCATGACATGGGGTTGTCAGCCCCAATAACTGATGACAGATGTTCTGAGGCTCGGGCTTGGCTTGTGGGAGTGGAGGCGAAGGCAGCAGTGAAGTAGGAATGTCTTGGTCTTGCAGCTGAGGCGAGGTGAGGCTCGTGGGTGGCAACTGTGGCATAGCGTGGCCATCGGTGGCGTGGGTGGCACCGAGGTTGGCATCAGTGCAATCGGTGGCACGGTGGCATCCGATGTACCTGTGCCTGGACTGGGAAGGGCTGCCTGTGCTGCTGGAGCTGCCTTGGTAGCCTGTAGCCTTGGTAGGTGAGGGCCTGTGGAAACCTTGGAATGGGCAGTGACATCACCTGGGGTGGAGGAGCAGGCCTGGACATTGGTGGGAGCAGGTTTCAGCTGTGGGTCTGGAGGTTGTGATTCGTCATGATTCCGACATGTTCATTGAGGGTCGTGTGTTTACGTAGCGTGAGAAAGGGCTTGGCGGTTGCGAGGATGGAATGTCGGTTGTGCAGTGAAAGAGGAAGATCTTAACCGCTGCTTTCTGATTGGCTGTCCCTGATCTCCAGGCAGGACAGCTGTGGGGCTTCTGCTCCTCTCGTGTGGCCTCTGCCTGCTTCTCTGTGGATGGGTGGAGCTGGGGTGGGTTGTGGGTTGTTCCTGGATGGAAGTGCTCTCCCCTCCTTGCTCCCACATGCATCAGGGAGCGTCCTCCACATGCTCCCCACGGGTAGTGCAGCTGCTCGGGTGGGTTCTCCGTCATGGCGATGCTCCACAGATACCTGCCTGCACACAGGAGCTGACTCTGACCAGAAGAGGGACTGGCTCACAGCGCAGCTGCCTGAGAGAGAGGGTTGTGAGAGGGGCTGCCTCCCTCGGTGGTGGTATCTCACCCTCCAAGAAGCTGCATGGCCATCATACGTAGGGTTCTCTTTGGTCCGTCAGCTTGGACCCTTGGCCTTGTCCATTATTTCTTGAGGTGCCAGCTTCCTCCGTACCAGGATCCTGTTGCACATTCGTGCTTTCCACCAGCCGAGGAAGCCACCTCCGAAGTGTAGCCCAGGCTTCCGCCTTCTTCTCTCCAAGCAGGCCTTTGCTTCCTTTTTGGTTGTCTTCAATAAGACCTGTGTCCCTTCTGCCAAAGATACTCTTTTTCTCCCTCAGCCATTCCCAGCACCTTCATCCTATGTTCCCTCTTCAAATGAAATACTGCCTCCTCTCCCAATTCTCGTCATGACGGGTATGTTCCTCTTCTTCCTCTGGCAGGGCCTCTGGGCCCTTCATCTAAGAGGGGCTTCGAGGTTTGTAGGGGCTGCTCCTCCACACCAAGCAGCAGGCAGCCGCAGCAGCAGCAGCAGCAGCAGCAGCAGCAACAACAACGTACAAAAGTAGCAGCCGTAGGTAGCCACACAGCCAGTCGCCAGGCTACCCTTAGCGACCAGCAGGGACCCAGCTGAAGACCCGGCATCAGCCAAGCAGCAGGCAGATATATGGCATCCCCAGCTTCAGCGGCCAGCGCACTACAGGACCTGTGCAGTGGAGGACCTCACACTCTACGTGCGCGGACCCGAGGTTTATCCAAGCGTCAGGGCAGCGGACGAGTAGAGGCCACCAGGCTGCCTTCAGCTAACCTCCTCTCTTCCGCCGCGTCGCACTCGGTTCACATTACAAACAAGTACATACCCACCCAGCTGCCGAATGTTATATCAGAAACTCACGTTATCAAGCACCACGAGTCGATATACGACGATCTAACCTTGGCAATCACATTGAGGCAGAAAACCAAAAGAAAGCTAGGACCAGGAGCACAGCTGATGAGGAGCACCAGCAAGCACCAGTAGGACCAGGAGCACCAGGGGCACCATCAGGACCAGCAGGACCAGGAGAATAAAGGGGCAGACCACCAGCAGAGTAATCACCAGCAGAAGCCCCAGCACCAGGAACAGCACCAGCAGCAAGCTCCAGCACAAACATGCGAGACAGAAAGAGTCACGCCCCAGCAGCAGAAAAGCCCCAGGAAGAAGGCAGAGTCAGGGCCGAGGGGTTGGGATGGCTGGCCCTGTCCCTCTTTCCAGGGCTGCAGCAAGACGCCCCACAGGCTTTACTCTTCTTCCCCATTGGTTGTTGGCTGGCTGGCTGGCTGGCTGGAGCTGGTGTCTGGCAGCAACGTCTTTTCCTCTGAATGGTGACCTGCTTGCGAAGCGCCTTCCCTTTATGATCCGCCGGGGCTGACGCAATGCATCCTCCCCGGCATGCGGCGGTGCATCCTGCTAGGCTTTCCGGCATCAGCATCCACTGTATTCCGTCTCGGCATGCCGCTCGGCATCCGCTCTTTCCGTTGCGCGTCCCGCTTCACTGTGCCTCTCCCGGAAGTCCTGCGGATGTGCCATCCCGCTCCCATCTGCTTCCATCGCTAAGGCTTCCTTGTGCGAGGCATTCCCTTTCCATCCTGGCTACCCTCCTCCCCCCCGTCTGTTCCTTTCCGTGTTGTCTGCTCCTGCTTATGCAAATTTGGAGGGCGACTTTTTTGAGCGGATAACAATGCCTCGAGCGGACACATTTTCTCATCCTCTGTGTCCTTTTTACAAAAACATTTTGCATCCGTCAGCCAAATGTACCGGGCTTTATATTCAGTCTTCACAGTTGTCAATTACTAACATATGTTTATATTTTATCAGTTATTATCTATCCCACTAAACATTTATTCCATTATTTTAATATGAGATGTTTCCAAACTTTTATTCTTAAAATTGTATATACTTTCAACCAGTGGTTAAAGTAGATCTAATATTATGTTTTTATCATCTATTAGATTTCGTATCACAAAATATATCTAATCTGTTAATTACATGCCTTTTTATCCAACCATTTGATAAAATGAATCCCATTATCATATAAAGATCTTATCTCTTGCTCATCTAATTTCAAATATCAATTTAGTCTTTCAGCACATCCATTAATTTGTTTGATAACTTCTCTCCTGCATAGGCATTTTGTCATTTTTTCCAGTTGCTTCGCAAATTACACATTCCAGCCACTGTTAAAAACAATTTACAATCAATATTTTCAGCTTCTTTATCTGTATATGTCTGGTATTGACTCCCAATAAAAGAATCTCTTGGTTTAAAGTCTATATGTTGTTCATCATCTTTTTCTAAACCATTGTGATTTTCGTCCAATATTTCTTTGTGTCTGAACATGTCCACCAACATATGTAATATGAACCAAGTAGTATTGATGACATTTCCTAGCACTTTATCTGATTTATTCTTAAACATTCTCATAAGGTACTTTGTCAGTTGTTAGGTTGCCACCTGTAAAACATCTGTACAAATTCTCTTTATATACAGTTACATTGTCATTTTATAATTTGAGACCACAATTTTTTGCCAATTGTTTCCAAATCAATTCCATATCCAAAATTCCCCCCCCAAGCAAATCATCGTTTCTTTTAATTTGGGCTCCTCCTCCAATTTTAATTCATAATAGATGTCCATAAAATTTTTTAAATTTACCTTTTCATCGGTACCCATCAAAAATTTTTATCTAAGTCAGTCAACTTATTATAATACCTTCTGCCTTGGAGTTTTATCAAACCTAGATTGTATTTGCAAATAAATTCATTTTTATTTTCTTGCAAATGTTGCATAGATTGAACGTTCACCCTTTCCATTCGTAATAAAACTTCCCCATATCTAACTGTTTATTCATTTTTATATATTATTGGATAAGAAAAAGTTCAATTAGTTGATATCCATGTTGGAATTTAAAGTAATATTTTGCTTTTAATCTTGTCCCAACTCAAAAACAATGCCTCACGATTATAGTGTCTTCTAAAAATACCCCTTGTGTTTTAGTTTCCCTTTTATACCAGAGAAAGGCAGGCCATCCAGCAGCAAGTCGATGACCTTCTAAAGTCAATAATCAACTCTTCCTATTACCCACATCAAACTTGTCGCCTGGTAATACAGCTTCCCAATTTGGGCAAAAGGCAAATCCTCCTCTTATTCTTGTATCTTTAATAGCTCTTAATTTTTATTTTTTGCTTTTTAACCCTTGCAAATATATTTAACACAATTCTATTTTAAATCATTCAAATATACTCTTTTCTAATTGAATAGGAATTTCTGGAATAAATATAAAAACTCTAGGCAATATATTCATCTTAATTGTGGAATTTCTCCCAATCAATGATAGTTTGCAATTTTCATCCAAGTCTGTTTGCAATCTTGCTGTTTGAGTTTTAACATAGTATCTTCCTTGAAGGGTACTGCCATCTTGTGTAATGTAAATCCCTAAGTTATTTATAACCTTGGTTCATGACCTGATATTTTTAAAGGTTCTATCCAACTCTTTCTTTTGTTCTTAGGAACATATTCTTTGTTTAATTTCTTTTGTTTTGTCTTTATTCTTTAAAAACCCTGCTAGTTTTCCATATTCTTCTATTTTTCTGTATTAATTTGGGTGTTGTTTCCATTGCGGTCTTCTAATATAAATTAACCAGCGTCATCTGAGCAAAAGCTTGCAATTATCTTTCCTCCTTTTTAATTTTTCATTCCTTTTATTTCCTTTTTCTTCTCTGAATTATTCCTGTTAACACTAACGAGAGAGGCGATAATGGACAGCCTTGCCTTGTCCCTTTTCTATATAATCTATGGATTCTGTTAATTTCTTCCATCACCATCAACCTTTGTAGCTTCTGTTCATGATTATTATTGTTGTTCAATGACTTGGATAAATTTCTTACCAAAGCCCATTTGTATCAGTCAGTAAAATAAATCAACCAACTCACCAATTGTCAAAGGCTTTTTGAGCATCTAGAAACATCAAGGCCATTTGCTTCTCAGGGCTGTGCTTCATATTCTAGGAGTATTCAAAGTGATTCTCACATGTCTTTGATTGGTCTCTTTGTCAGAAATCCATTTTGCGATCAGTTCATGAATTAATTTATTTAAGTTATCTTTTTAGTCTTTCTGCCATAATGAAGCAAGATTTTATTAGTCTGAGGTTTCAATAAAAGATTTATAGGTCTATAATTTTTTAAACTTGCTTGCAGGGTTCTGTACCTTCCTTCCGGTCTATAAGTTGTAATTGTACACTTCTGACCATGTTTTTGGTATTCTTTCTAATATTAACTTCATTCATAACTTCTAGAATATTGAAAATTTCAATATTTTCCTGAAAAGTCTTATAGAATTCTGCTGAACAACCATTCTGGACTGGAAACTTTTCCCAGCATTCTGTATTTTTAAGCTTCTGTTTAGTTCCATCATTGTTATACTTCCTTCAAAACATTGTTTTCAATATTTTTGGGTATTTGAGGAAAGTTTGCTGTTCTGAAGATATTGCTGATTTTTTCTCTTCTGAATATCTGCGTTGAAAAATATAGTTTCCACAGTAATCTTGTTGTAATTCTTTTCTTCTCCTTATTTATCAATGGCTAATTCTTCTTGCTTTTCTCCTTTTCTCAATTTTATAATCTGCCTGGTTTATTTGCCATCTTCAAAGTAATTCTGTTTCGCACTTTTAAATTTTTTTAAAATCTTTCTATTAGTCCCATTTTATGTTTATTTCATATCTATTTTTTTTTAATGTCTTTTGTTTTGGTGGAGACTTCTGTAAATCTTTTTTTCAGTCTTATTAGTCCTCCTCTAATGTCCTTAAATGATCTTTTTTTGTTTTCGTTTCTTTTCTTAGTTAAAGCTAATCAAGCCTCTGTGTCTGGCCTTCATCGTGTCGCCAGAGGATTCGAAAGATGTATCCTCTTTCTATTTTCTTTGAAGAAGAAAACAGTTCTTTCTCTATTTTCTGTTTAAAGTCTGTTTCTGTTCAGAATCGTATCATTTAGAGTCCATCTAGATCTCCTCTTGTATCCTTTCCAAATAACTGATACTGGATTATTCTGCCCATGTCCTTGTTTCTATTCAATCTGTGGGTACATTTAGTCAATAATTCTGCTATCAGTATCTATCACCAGGATGTGTGGTATCATATCATTCTGACCAGGACTCCTGTGTCTATTTGAATAGAAAGTATATTGCTTAACTTTCCCATTTCTCTCTCTCATGCATCTTTAAATTAAATGCTTCTGCTTATTTTGAAGAAAGGATTTTTCGGTTAAGTATCTTTACAATTTTGTTGTTTTTCTGTGTTTTATATCCAACCGGTCATTTAATTATTCACATTAAACATCACCATCATAAACGATATGAAACATGTCCAATCAATATTTTTTGATTTCTGTTCCAGTTTCCAATAGTAATTTCTTCCTTGCTTATCATTCTGGGGCATGTAAATTTTGCAATTAAAAGTGATTTACATTGTTATTCCATTATCTCCACCTTCAAAATCCTTCCATCCATCATCTATATAAAATTTAGTTCTGCCAATTTCTTTAATATATTTAATATTCTATATTAGTATAACCTTATTATATTATATAATATATAACCTCTTCTTTTTCGATTGTGCCGAGCGATTGTAAATAATTCCCTAAGTTCCATTGTTTTAGTATATATTCATGTGCTTTTTAATATGTACTCTGTAAGCAGGATTTATCAAATTTTATATTGTATCTAATTTGTGAAATTACTGTCTTCTTTTATGCTGAATAAGGTCCATTTATGTTAATCGATATCAATTACTTTCATCCATATTAAGCTTTATAAGAGAGGTTTCTATTGCTGTTAGTAGATCTCAATTCTCGTTGTTCTGTGGCAATTCACCACCTACTGTGCTTCTTTTTTCTTTTTCATTTCTGCGCTATACGATTCTCTTGGAATTCAATTAGTGACTCTTGTCTTTCTTCTTCTTCCTCCTTTTCTCTAACAGTATCTATAGTTAGAAGAAGCTCAGCTTTTCCAGACAGTGTAATTCTGTGTCTTTGGTTCCTGCCAAGTGAACAAAAAGGCCTTCTGGGTATCAGCAATCTGTAGTTATCCACTTTTAAGTAGCTCTTTAGTAAAGACAATAAATATTGTTTCTCATCTCTTCTTACTCTTCTTCGGTATCTGTTTTCAGCAACCACAATTGTCTTTAACTTTTATATTTTAGTGTTTTCTCTCCGCACGCTGGAGTATTCTGTGGTCTTAATAAATTCTTAGTAAATCTGATGTGAACTTCTCTTGGTAGTCTTCATGTGATATCTTGTGTAGACGAAACATTCATCCATCCCACCAGTTCATCTTTTCTTTAGTTATTCCAGTGGCTTGTCCAATATTTCTGCCATTATTTCAGCAAGGTTTTTCCTTTTGTCTATATTTTGAAAATCTTAAGTAAAAATTCTGGTTTGTCCATTTCCATCCTAATGATTCACCCCGCCTTTTGGTTATATAGCTCAACATCAGTAATCAATATCTCCAATTTTCTTATGTCTTTTATATCTTCTTTCAATTTGTTGATATCTGTTTTCATATTTCATCATCATTGCTGTTGAATATTTTCCACTTCTTCCATCTGTCTTTTCAATTTTTTGCTCAAATTTTTGAATTCCTTGCATGATCAATCTGTAATTGGTCAGTTTCCTTCTCTTTCTCTTTTTCCCTGTTGTGAATTTGTCTGTATAGATTGTTGTCCTCCCAGATGATGAGGGAGTTGGGTTATCGGAAGAAGCTGGGCTGCTATTTTCTTTTACTCATCTTGTAATGGCTTACCTGTAATGAACTAAAGAGAAAGAAAAAAAAAGAATATAAAAGAGAAAAAAGGAAAAAAAAACAATGCAGGGAGCAAACAGTTCACGCGCAAAGGAAACAAAAAGAAAAAGAAACTCTTCAGGCACCTGATATATCTTAATCAATTATTGTGCAGTGGTAGATGTAAAAGAATAAAAAGGTGAAAAAAATTCTATATGTTCCGTCTTTAATAACCAAAAAGAAAATCAAAATAAAAGGTTTACGATTGTCGTTCCTGTTTAAAAGTTAAATCCAATTAACAATTGAAAAAGAAAAGTACCCCCAGCTAGCGCGGCAGGGTTAGGATAGGAGCAAAAGAGTAAAAAGCAATTCTATATAAACAAGGCTTTCTGCTTGCCAAATATCCAAGGGCTTTGCATAAAGTCAGTTCAGAGTTTTTGCAAGGGTGGCTTCAATCTTCTTCTTTCAACTTCCAACTCCAAAATCCAGCTATCTGTCAGAAATGAGCACCTGAAATAAACAAAGCTGCCATGAATCATGTTCTAATCTTTCCCAAAACACAGCTCAGATCCTTGATTATAATATCAAAACTAGTGAAAGGGAAAAAGAAAAAAGCAGTGCTACCTTACTTTCCTTCACTTTCATTCTCCTCCTCAATCTACAACAGGAACTAAAAAAGAAAAAAAAGTTAAATCTCCCTCCTCCCCTTTTTTAAAGGGAGAAAAATCATTCGTTTAATGTCAAGCAGAAGGTCTTGAATCAAAAAAATATTTTCAAGAATGGATTATTAAAAAGGAGAAAGAAATACAACAGACAGAAATAAAAAGATTAAAAAGTACCAGTCCAGCTTAAAGTAAAACAGCTTTGCCAAGTTCAAAATTCCAATAAAAAAGGGAAAAAAAGAACAAAACTTTCACTTTGACAATTAATCATGCCGCTTAAACTCTTTCCTCTTCACTTTTAGTCCACTTTCATTTTTTCAGGGTGCTCTCTCCAAGAAATAAAAAGTAAAAGTTCATCTCACCAAGCTGATATATTTTCTTCCAATCTCTTCTGTTCCGGAGCTGTCCCAGCTTCAGCAGCTTGGGAGGCTGCCTCTCCACCGCCAGAAAAAAGGGCTTTCCCTGGATCAACCAGGGATTTTGTGATGTTCCTGGGATCAACAGGACATGCCCTTGTCAATCACTGTCTCTATGGGATGGTTTAGGTCCATGTGGACTGATCAGCAGCTGAGATATTGACGGTGATCTTGGAGACTCAAGATCTCCCATCCAACCGCCGGGACACCAGCTCCGCCCACTCCCATTACTTTCTGAATCTTTGAAAAGACAAAGCCAAAAGGTTTGCCATCAATTGCACTAGAGACAGCTCAAAATAACCAAGCCACAGCTGAAAGGCCTGAAAGCCCAGGTTTTACAATCCTGTTTTTGCTTTTCAGCCTAACTGGAGCACTCACAAACATGAATTAAGTGAAAGGAAAACAATTCAGAGCATTTGGTTAGGGATACCTATAACTGTGGTACTTGCAGAGATAACCCAAAAAAGAGATGACAGTAGGCAATAAAGCAGTAGGCGATAAAGCAATAGTGCTGATTAGCATTAATGCTGACTAGTTGGGCCCAGGTAGGAGACAACAATCTAGCTGAACTTGAAAAATTAAACAGACAATTTAGTACTTAAATGACAAACCCCTAGGAAATGAGAGGTTAGCAGAAGGGCAGTGACAGAAGCAATACAAACTTTGTCCCTTTGATTTGTATGTCACAATGTCATTTTATGTACAGAGTCAAAGCTGACAGTATAACACTGGTTATGTCATCTGGATGAAAGCCTCTGATTCTAAAGAAGTTTCTGCAGCTGAGTATGGCACTGAAAAAAACTGTGGAGAAACAATGCTAGGAAAATTACAGCAGTGTTCTCATGTAGTTAACAGCAATTTCACTCAACTCAACTTCAAGGAAGTTTTTAGTTTTGTCTTTGACAGAATGGGCTTAATCAGCAGGCCAGATCAGCCTGAAGATTCTGCATCCTTGCCAGGTAATTAGCCAACTACTGTATATTTTTTGAAAGGGTGAATTAATCTACTCACTTCTTTAATGGGCTTGCATTCCAGTAAACAATTTCTGTTGCCTTGAATAGTCAACCAGTGTATCCATATAAATATATCCACAGGCTTATATGTATGCATTTGCATTAGTCATCCTTTAAATTTCATTATTAATTATTCAACAAATGATATTTCATTTGATACCAAAAACAGAGAACTTTACCATCATAGATTTCAAATTCAATAGACAGTCTTTTCCATTTGAATGTGATGTTTATCACTGGTTAGTTTGCACTGAAACTAGACAACATGAAAGCTATAAAAATGAAATGTGATAAATATATTTTTGGCTTATTTAAAGGAAATGTAGGGCCAAAGTAGATTGGATACCGAGTGTTTACTCTCTTTTTAATCTCTAGACTCTTTAATAGGATGATATAAAAATGATCCAAGAAAAGATTCAGACTGTGACTTGTCTAGTACATTCCAAATGACATTCAGTACCTTTTAAATATTTGCATAGTTGATATGCCTCTATGTAAGTCCATTTGTTTGTCTGTGTTATTTAATCCTGTTCCTAAGAAAAAGAAAAGTCCATTATTGATGCCAATTATGAGAACTCATAGTTGATGCCAAAAATGTCTTAATTCCTTTTGATCCAATTCCTGGTTTTGTTTAGCTAGAAATTTAGCAATCTTAGCCAGAGGTTTTTTTTTTGCCTTTAAATGCTGTGAGTTCTTATTTAGGCATTGAAAATATTACTTTAATTGGATTTTGGATGAAATAGTTTTTAACATGGTAGTAAAGCTTTTTTTTTTGCATTAAAGTATAACATGTTAACTATTGTTCATTTGGCACATGTGATCTCCATGTAGCAAAAGCTGGTTGTTGAAAAAAAAAAAGAGAGAGAAAAGTTGTATTGAAGTATGGCTTTGGAGACAATTTCTAGGAATATTATGGACTGCAAGAAGAACCAGTCAGTCCTGGATCAAATAAAGCTTGACTCCTCCTTTGAAACAATGCTGACATTCATATATTTTGGACATAAAATGATGGATAGAATCAAAGTGATTACTCAAAGAGATTACTGAGATGTAATCAGATAAGCTATGGGTTATTATTAAAGACTGAATGGTTGGGTTGGCAATATTTATTCATTCATTTGCCAGAGGTTAGAGCAGACCTGATGATACATAACTATTTAGTAAAACTATTTGGGATTGATATTTGCATGGAAATAATTAACCTTTGGTATCCTCTTTCCCTTCAAATAAGAGCAAGCCTGAACACATCAAATTCTCGGCAAGACATATTGGACTACTGTTGAAGAAAGTTGGGAATCACAAGTTGGATAAATTGGGAGTGAAATTTGGGAGCCAGGACATTGTTTACAATTGACTGGATTCAAATAGCATATTCAGACATATGATTATTGTTTATTAACTAAGTATTTACTAAAGATTTATGAACCTATTATTATGGTTTGCTGTCCCTGAGCTCTTGGAGAAAAGTTGGAATACAGATACAACAAATGGATTAAAGATCATATTTTAAGGTACTTCAAAGAGTAACTGATCAGGTATGGCATGTAATGTTGCATATTAGGAAGTTTAACATTAGTTTTATTCCATGACATCAACCAAATAAACATGATCTAATGATACCGGGTCAGAAGCCATGCTGGATGTGACATACTACCTAATCTCATTGGGAAAGGCCACTTGCCAAACCTAAAAATTAGTGATTAATATAACTTCCATTTGATTGACCATTTTAGAAATAAATAAAGCTTTAATGTGGTTTTATTTTAGTTGAGCTTTTTTTTTTTAAAAAAACCCAGCAACTTAAATGCAAGAGATTATGTTTTTTGCCTTCTCTTAAAGTTAAATATGCACATAATTCTGCAAAGCTTATGTGGCAAAACATACACACTTCCACCAGCAAGTGATAAAAAAGTGAACATTGGGACCTAGCTTAATTTTTGAAGGAGAATAAAAGCTAGTAGAATGTTTTACATTCCTGCATTTTATTTTCACTAATAAAATGGACTTTTTCCCAAGGATTTTTGAATATAGTTTTCAAATACTATTTTGAAAAAAATGAGGAAATATCTTTGAGATTAGCTTGTCACTGCTGTTCTAGACTGGATGCTATTTGTTTTATTACTAGGAAAATTGACCTTTGTTGGTTTATGAAGAGCATAACTCTTACATTGAAAGTTAGGTCTTGACTCATTTCCTGGACTGCTTTCTATATTCCTGAAATAAGGAATTTAAATCCATAACTTCCTACATGTAAATGCTCTTTACACTTTGAACATTGCAAGTTATTGAAAAACTGTGAAAATCATCCCATACTGACATAAAAATAGAATTTTATTGATAATATTCAGAGGGTCATTTCTAGGTCCTCAGCTGCAAACTCTTCCCACCATATTAAAAAAAAATGTGACACATCATTTTATAATATGCACACTTTTCTGTATCCCATGAATTAAAGACACAGTCACAAGAAGACATAATTTACTGTAATGATTAATGGCACTTACTGGGCTAGAAGTATGGAGAATTTGTGCTGTAGTCTTCTCTTACTCACCACTATAATATAATTGTGGCCTTTTTTGATTTGCTGGCTTTCTAAAAATTGCAAAATATAATTAAAATCCTTTATGGTGACATTTAGCTTGTGGTTTTTACGTAATAATAAATGAAAACCTATTTATCTCCCAGGTTCCTTACTCTCCTTCCCAAATGGGGCTGTTTATCATTTCACAGGCTGCTTAGTAAGTATTACATGATATTGCTTCCATTTCCCTCTGTTTCTCCTCATCTTCATTAGAATTTCAACACCACTTAAGACATCCAAACAAGATTGACCTGAAGAAATAATTTTCACCATCAAAATTCCAACAACAGATATTACATCAGCTGTTTCTTTCCATGAAGAGCTCTTTCCATGAAGGCTCTATCTTAGCAAGTGTTGAGGAAATCAATCAAGATCAAGTGAAGTACTAATACCTCTCTATAAAACCTTAGCAAGACCACATGTAAAATACTGCATCCAGTTTTGGTCACCACACTATAAAAAAAAGATGTTGAGACTAATGGTGGGATTTAAAAATTTTTACTATCAGTTCTGTGGGCATTGCTTAGTGGGCAGGGCAAAGATCAGGGGTGGGATTCTACCAGTTCACACCTATTTGCTAGAACTGGTTGTTAACATTTAAGCAGTTTGGAGAATTGGTTGTTAGAAAAAATTACTGACCTAATCCTGTAAGGAAGGCAGGAAGGAAACATTCTGGTATTGCTTACAGAAACTGCCTTTCTGTTAACCCTTATTATGTTCTTGGCAGGACTAGATTTCCTGTCTCAGGAACTTCTCTGGAGGTTTTTTCCCCTCCTTTGCTGGAACTTTGCTTGTGTGGAGTGACCAAAGTTACAATGGCACTGAAAAAAAGTTACTTATGACAATTTTTCACACTTACGACTGTTGTAGCATCCCCACAGTTATGAGAGGCCAGGTGAGGAGATACGTGCCTCAGTGTGAGTGATGTTGAGTTGGCCATGCCCAGCCAAAAACTTGACCATCAAGCCACGCCCACCAACTTAGCCACACCCACAGAACCAGTTGTTAAAAAATTTGAATCCCACCCCTGGGAAGGATACTGTAAAATCTCCAGTCTGAGGTGGTATTTGCCGGTTCTCTGAATTACTCAAAATTTCCGCTACTGGTTCTCCAGAACTGGTCAGAACCTGCTGAATACCACCTCNTTCCAATATTTGAGAGAGAAGAATATTTGCCACAGAGAGGAAGGGATCAAACTATTTTCCAAGGCACCCAAAGGTTAAAAAAAAGGAAATAAGGAGAATTTTTCTGATAGTGAGAACAATCAACCAGTGGAACAGTTTGCTTTTAGAAGTTGTGGGAGCTTCATCACTGGAGGCTTTCAAGAAGAGATTGCACTGCCATTTGTCAGAAATGGTGTAGGGTCTCCTACTTGGGCAGGGGGTTGGACTAGAACAGACCTTCCAACTCTGTTAATCTGTTCTAAGGCAATCTTGAGTTGCTCCAGGTGTTGGAAGGTGTCTCCAATTATGTTAAAATGTTTGTAGAAAATTAAACTCTCCTTTTGATCTAAGATGGTCAGCTTCAAAACTATTATCATTTTTCAAAAGCACACAGAACTTAAAGCAGAATCAATATCAGGAGTGCCAGATTTTTTTTAGGGCATGTAACCCATTTCTCCTTAAATAAGTGACAGATGTTTACACTTGCAGAGTATGTTTTCCATAAGTTTAGATATAGTATATGTAACTACAGGTAATCCTTGACATATGACTGTAATTGAACCAGAAATTATGGTTGCAAGTTGTGCTGGTCATTAAATGTGTTCCCATGTGACTGTGCCTCATTTTACAACCTTTTTTTGCAGAGATCATTAAGTTAATCACTATGGTTATACACAAAAATCATTGAATGAATCAATTATGCTCAATGAGCTTTTTTTGCCAGGAAACTGTGAGTAAATGCTGGTTTCCCTCCCACCCCCACCAAAGACATAAATTGCAGTCATGTGCAAATGGCCATAAAATAGCCTGATTGCCCAAATGCAATCATATAACAGAGAGGGTGGCTCTCAGAATATTGGATCTGGGTCATAAGTAGCCCTGAGGCAGCCCATTGTAACTTAACAATCACTAAGCAACTCTTCATAAGTCAAAGACTATCTGTAAAACTTGCCTTACAGAACAGGCCTTGTTCACCCAAATACAATGGGGCTGGACATGCCAATAAAACATACCTTGTTTTGCAGTGCTTTGCACAAGCCTGGACTTATACACCTGTCCATTTGATACTTGTTAAATCTTTCCACATGCAAGTTTAAAGTTGTTATTGATTCTTATTTTTGTTCCCAAAAGCTCAAAATAGGGTTTCTTCACAATGGTTATCTTAACAGCTTATTGCAGAGTTAGAAATATATGTGTGTCTTCCAGTTAAACTGCAAAAATATACTTAACTTTTAGGAAAGACAAAATAGCTACCTATAACGTAAGCATTCTTTTTCCTGCATTTAAAGTGCTGATTTTAGAAACTCAACTTTAGAAATAAAACTTTAGTATGTTGTGGCCCACTGGAAGCTGGTGGAGCTGGCAGCAGAGTCGGACAGTAGTGAGGAGGCTGGGGAGAAACCTGGGCTGGGTCTGGAGGCTGAGGAAGATTCGGAGGGGGGGGCTACATTAGGGGCAGAGGTGGGGCCAGGGCAGGCTAGCAGTCAGCAGTTGCCTTCGGGTCTGGACAGCAACGATGTGGGGGAGCTTATAGAACCACTTCCCAACATGCGCATGCACAGAGCTAGCAGAAGACAAGAACAATTGAGAAAGTAGGGTCGGTTCAGGAGTAAGGCCACACCTCAGAGATGATTAGACCCTCCCATAGGGCATAAAAGAGGAGCGAGCAAGACATGAGCTTTTGCAGGAAGCAATTAATTCATTTGGTCAGTTCAAGCTTTGAAAAGTTCTGTTTGACTCCGTGTCAAGTTTGGCTTTGCTCTGCATCTGGCAATTAGTTCTCTGACCACGTTCCAAATGTGATAAGGTGCGTGTTTATAAACATTCCCCTGACAGACTTTTTGTGAAGCCTGGCTGCTGTGAATAAACATAATTCGCAGCTGTGGAAATAAAAGAGGATTAAGATTGTGTTTTATGCTTTCTTAAGAAGCCCAGGTCAGAACATAGCATGTCAAAAGTACTTAAAATGGTGTTTGCTTCAATAAGAAGTTTTCAGTGTAATTCCTCCCTAGGATTATCAAATGACAATGCTATAAAATGGAAGGTTTAACTCACGGGTGTCACGTTGCTGTCACATGACATATCACAATGTTTTTTTCCTTTTGCAGAGCTGGGTTGGGCATGGCCTGCACATGATGCATCCAGCCCGCCAGTTTGACACCTCTTATTTAACCCTCTCTGATGAAATTAGGTAACAATCATATCTGGTAAAGGTGGTGACAACTGCAGCTCTTGAGTGTTTAATGTCATCACAAATTACAATTACCAATAAGCTTCTAGTTGAAGTTAGTGTGCACCACAACTACTCATGAGCTTTCTACTTTATTACACATGTGATTTGTATATTATAATGATACCCCAGATATATCTGCGTGAGAAAGTAAGAGATTAATAATATCACATGTAATTTACTTTTATCAAGAAGCTTTTAAAGATGAAATTCTAAGGTTTTTGTTCAACCATAATTTTCTTTTCCAAGTCTTTAGTTGTTTCAGTAATATAATATCCAATGTGGTTATAAAGAGTATTTGAAACATCTCTATCATCATATATGACAGAATTTTACCTAGCACACTGTTGGTGTATTTCTTTTTAGCTCGATTAAAAATTTTCTAGGACAATTGTGCTTCCCTAATAGACAAGGAGCACCTTCCACAACTAATACTTAATTAATATGATTAATCAGTTTCAAAATTGAAGTGGCTGTCAAAACCATCTTACACTGGCTGCAACAAGTTGGCTGTGGCAAGTTGTCGCATTCCACTCTGTTCCCTGCTCAAATCCAATCATACCATGTTGTTTCTCCAGACTATAAAATTACATGGATCTTCTTTGTACAGTAATGGTCAACTTATGACAATAATTGAGCCCAAAATTGCACCCTTATCCCATTTTTTTCCATTTGTGTATCAAATGCAAAACAGAAATAGCCTATAGATTTCACTTTGATAATTATCTTGAAACACATGTTTTCATTTGGGGTCGCAAATGAAAATTAAATGAGATTTTTGAAGTCATAGCCATAATTTTATAGGAACAGCACGTTGATCTTACATTTCTGTTTCATAGAAATAAAATTGGGAAAAGACTTTTACAGCAAGTGCCAAATTAGCAGTAGTCTTCCCATTCACAGGAACTTCAGAAGCCAGTTCAAGCAACTTACATTTGCCAAAAGACTCATAACATTGATCCAGACCCCTGCTAAAATATGACAGTATTCAACTACCAGCCTCACTTTCTTCTTGCCTGAAATTAGAGGCATAGAGACTTGAAAGCTTACAGGTTTTAAAGAATCTTTTTTTTTCTCCAGATAAAAAGTAACTATAAGGGCAAATCATTTTTTCATGCCATTAGCAAAGATAGTCTATTCATCATCTTGTTAGAAAATTGAAAATGTTAATATTTCTTTTTTATTTCCATTTGCTGACCATAACTTATTACTTGTGAGAGGGAGAAGGTAGTAAAAGTGATATACAATGAAGAGGACAAGAAAGAGACCATACCTTATATGGCGAGGAAGAACCCAGAAAGAACAAAAGCAAGAATTAGTTGGGCAGCGAGTTATCTATTAAGGAAAAAAATTAGGGAAATAATTTTAGGTAAATGTACCTTTCTTTCTGTCTCTTCTCTCTCTCTCTCTCACACACACATACAAACTTACTGTTTTTTAAAATATGAAATTATTACCCTAAGTTTTTATGAAGGGAGAAAAAACAAGGAAGAGGAAAGTCAAACAAAGTCTGCATGGGAATGGTCCAGAAGTAATCTGGGAGAGATTGCAGATTTTCAAATTATATAATTCATGTATTTGAATACAGGTAGTCCTTGATTTATGACAACAATTGAGTACAAAATTTCTGTTGCTAAGCAAGACATTGGTTGAGTGAATTTTGTCCAGGAGTGAGATTCTACCTGGTCACACTGGTTCTATAGAACCAGTTGTTAAGATTTTGCGTCGTTTGGAGAATTAGCAAATCATGCCACTGGCTGGCCCTTCCCCTCCCCTCCCCACCCACTCACTCCTTAATTGGCATGCGTGCCATCCAACTTGCTTGCCTTGTGCCTTCTTTTTGGTAAGTTCCTATTTTTCCTTCCTCCCCCCAACTATCACCTGTGATGGGATATTTAGATTATCTAGAAAGCAGGAAATTGTTGGATTTCTTGCTTTGTAGCTAATCTAAAAGCAAAGCTGAACCTTTCTTAGGACTGAAGCTTCTATTTTTCAGTGCAGACTCAGGCAATAGATTGCAGAATGGCAGATGTCTGAATGAATCTGTGATTCTGTGAGCAACTCAATCTGCCTGCCTGATTTGCCTGATTTTTTGGGAAAAGTTGCTCCTTTTTTTTTTATTAAAAAAAATCAATATTTACATACAAGGTGTGTTGTGAGTTAATTTTGTGCATTTGCTTGCAAGCAGAAAGATAGATCTCTGAGTGAATCTGTGATTCTGTAAGCAACTCAGTCTGCCTGCTTGTTTTGCCTGATTTTGGGTAAAAGTTGCTCTTTTTAAATAAAAAAATCAATATTTACATAAATATTTATAATATTTATGTACAAGCCATGCCTAGCCAGCCATGTGACCACACCCACATATTAGGCCATGCCCACAGAACCGGTTGTTAAGAAATTTGAATCCCACTCCTGGGTTTGCCCCATTTTATTTTTCTTGCCATCGTTTTTAAGTGGAACACTACAGTTGTTCAGTTAGTAACACAGTGGTTAAATGAAGCTGCTTCCCCATTGACTTCAATTGTCAGAAGGTCACAAGAGGTGATCACATGCAGGACACCGAAATTTCATAAACATGCATCAGTTGCTAAGTGTTTGAATTTTTGATCACGTGATCATGGAGATATTGCAATGGTTATACGTGTGAAAAATCATTGTAAGTCACTTTTGTCAGTGCTGTTGTAACTTTGAACAGTCACTAAATGAACTGTTGTAAGTTGAGAACTACCTCCAGTTTTGAGTTGGAACTAGAAATTTGGGATTAAGAAAGTGTTTTGTCACCATTTTATCAAAACTGAAAAGCAGTACCAACTTTGGAACTAGCTTGTTTAAACTGTATTTAGATTAGGTTTGGACATCCTAACTTGCTCTGACATTGGGGACCATGGATGCCTAAATGGAATGAAATATTGAATGTTAATTGTAAGACTGTGGTTTGATTGCCAACACAATCACAATGGAGAGTGAAATGGATGCATCAATATATAATTAGGCAATTTATATTCTTATTTATCATACTGAGATTTGACCTACTAGGGCCAATAACCTTTCCTTAGGCAACAACAATTTCAGAAGCAAAGACAATATAACATAAATTTGCCAGAATGGATATGAGTTAAACATGACTGTCACTGCAATTCCTGAATCATCGTGAAATCTTCATGCAAATAGATACTAAATAAAAGGGCATATATTTTCCAAAATGGATTACGCAATTTTGGCTGCTGTTCATTGTTGAAAGAAGACTTGTTTAGAACTCAGATCTTTAATGCATTTATGTGAAAATTATCATTGCCAGCAGGACTAAGGTAATGAAATTCCAGTTATTGTTTTTGTGACATAAATAGCAATAAATAGTGTCAAACAAATGAATGTGCAACTTCGAATTAGCTAATTCCTAGCAATCTGCTGAAGTCCTAAATCTTCTGCAGCACAGATGTGAAAATGGAAAATGGTCATGATAATTTAGTTGTAACTGTTAATAATTTATAATCAGCGCATTTCTCTGTTGTGCCAAGAAATCTGCTTTTCTAATTTAGGAAGAAAAATTAAAAATTGTAATATTTTAATCTGTTTCTTTTAATCAGTAATTCTGTTAAATGAAACTGGGCTAGCTAACTAAATAGCATGATTAATCTATGTCCCAGGCTGAGTTTGCATTGAAATATAACACAAATAGACTGGGTATACGACTATGTGTCAAGACTATGACACTTGAGTCCTTTTGCATTTCCCCAACTTTTCTCCAAAACTTTCTGCATAAAATTCTGTAAGTTGTTTGGATAAAATATATCAATTCCATAACCCATAATGCACTGGACAGAATAACTCATTTAATGGGCTGTAATTTTGCCCTCAAGCTTTATTGTAAATTTCCTCAATTAAAAGAGAAAACCTAATGGGTTACTGAGTATTCCCAACAATCTGGAGCAGAGGTGGTATTCAGCAGGTTCTGACCAGTTCTGGAGAACCAATAGTGGAAATTTTAATAGTTTAGAATACCACCTCTGACTGGCCTTGCCCCCATCTATTCTCTGCCTTCTGAGTCCCAGCTGATTGGCTGGGTCTTCTTTTGTTGCCCTGCACAAGAGAACGGAGTTGGAAAGCAGATTAGTAAGGTGGGAATGGAGATTTTGTAGTATCCTTTCCCTGCCATGCCCACCAAGCCACGCCCACCAAACCATGCCACACCCACCAAGCCGTGCCCATAGAACTGGTATTAAATTTTTTTTGAATCCCCTCACTGAACTGGAGGTATTCCTGCTATCATTATTAATGGGAAGGCAAGGGAGCAAAACTGGCCTTAGATAAGGGAACATCAATAAAACAAGCAAAGAATGCAGGTAGCCCTCGATTTACAACAGATCATTTAATGACCATTCAAAGTTACAGCAGCACTGAAAAAAAAATGGAGTTATGACCATTTTTCAAAGTTAGGATCTTTGCAGCATCCCCATGATCATGGGTCGACATTCAGGGTGCTTGGCAACTGGTTCATATTTATGACCTTTGCTGGGTTCCGGGGATCTTCTGATTTCCTCCTTTGCAACCTTCTGATAAGCAAAGTCAATAGGGAAACCAGATTCATTTAACAACCGAGTTACTAGCTTATCAATTGCAGTGATTTACTTAACAACTGTGGCAAGAAAGGTCGTAAAATGGGCAAAACTCACTTCACAAATATCTCAACAGAAATGTTGGGCTCCATGATAGTCATAAGTGGAGAACTACTGGCACAAAGAAGATCCATGTAGTTCTATAGTCATTTATTATTTTATAATAAATCTTATTATATTGGCAATATGTACTGATGGAATAAGCCTGCAATGGATTGCCATTGTAGAATATGAATCATATTTTCCAGTGAGCATTTAGAACTTAAATAGCAATCCAGTTGAAATATAACTGTTGCAAACAAAATTATTTTTAATAATAAAAGTCATTTTGGATAAGCAGGAAACCCAAATTAATAATTCTTTTTTACAGAACTCTGGCATGTTAAGCTTTCATTTTCAATTCTCTTTCAATGTATTCCAATTTTTCTACTTTTTGTGTGACATAAATATTATTATGTAATCAACAGGAAAATTATTTATCCTTTACAGAGATGAATCTGACCTTTGGATACCTCATACATATGACATATTTTTAAGAAGTCAGAAAAGATTTATTGCCACTGAATTAGGAAGATATGATGGTCTCTGGTGGGCTGCCTAAGAATTGGATGAGTGGTGGGATTCAACTTATTTTACTTCTAGTTCTGTGGGCATGGCTTGGTGGGTGTGGCAGGGGAAGGATACTGTAAAATTTCCAGTCAGAGGGGTGGTATTTGTCAGTTCTCCGAACTATTCAAAATTTCCACTGCCGGTTCTCCAGAATTGGTCAGAACTTGCTGAATATCACCCCTGAATCAAATCGTTCAACTATTCAAGGCTATTGCTTGTTGCTTAATTGTTTCATGTGACTAATTTATTACAGGTTCTCCAAAACAACAGCACATTACATCTTTAATTGTTTTCCATTAAATATTTTCCTTGATGTTCCAAAGAACAAAAATCATACAACATATCTCAGCAGATCAATCTGTTAATTTGTTGAATTTGCAAGCCAATACAGAAATAATTATTTATTGGCAGTTTCCAAACTACAGTATTTAAAGCCAACATTTGGAGTGTAACACCATATGGTGCTTACTTGTTCATACCTGTTAAATATGTGTATTTCTAAAAACTATCATGCATATCCCTCAGTCAATGTCTAAAGCTTTAATTTGACTACAGTTAGGTTGCATCTCCTTTGGAGGTTCAAGTACGCCTCTGCCAACTTAAATTCTGGCTGAAGCAGGCATTTTGGGGAACTACTTGCTCCACCTTACCTCATTAGATTAGCATTAGATATATCCTAAGCAGACTTGATCTTGTAAAACTTTGGCTGAATTTTTACTTCCTAAATTTTTCTTTAGTTAAGTCTGAATGTCAATAATTTCATCAACTGTAATAGAATTATATTGAGGGGCTGTGGCACCAATTGTGGGGAAGAGGGTTCTGATTTAGTAGGGAACTGATTTATGAGGGGAAATTCTAGACAACCAGATCCAAAGGAAGAGGGTTTCTTAGGATTCTTAGGCCATCAACAATGTGATTTTGCTTATTTTATGGAGTGAGAATACTTCAGTACTCATTATCTGGAGATGAACTCAGCAGATAGAATCCAGAATGAATTCTGAAGTACTATGCTTAAATTAGCAAATCAGAACATTTTTTCTCTCTTTTATTGTCCAGTAGATAGTTTTCAAACTCTGAGTGCAGCAGTGAACTACCAGGTTTGTATCGATTCATAGTTTTATTATCCATGTTTTTAATGTAGATAAGAAAAACAGGATTATTTTTATGTAATTTTACAGGCCCATGGTTATTTCTTTATAGTGGTAGGTGAATTTCATCTCTGTGGGCGATATACTTAATTATACAATTTGTATATATCTTTGACTTCTGCATCTGAAATCTGGCAGTAGACTTCATAGGACTCACAGAAATATTTCTGGTATAACCAAGAAAGAACTATACAAAATGTTGCGTTGTGGGAAAAAGACTCGAGACCCAGTTGATCTTCTATTCTTTTTATTTTCTCTCCAGAAACTGCTTGCTGGTGAAACCATGGCAGCCTTTTTATAGCTGGCTGCTCGCGGCTCGTGGCCAATGACGGCTGTTCAAATCTCCCACCATCCAGACCAACCTATCCTCGGTGAGTATGCAAATATATAACACTAAATATTTCTGAATTCATTTGGCATTGTCTTAATTTCCCATACGAAGAAAATGGAGAAGTAAATACAGAGTAGAATAGTATAGAGCTGAAAAGGACATTGGAAATCTTCTAGTCCATCCCACTACTCAAGAAGAGACCCTCTACCATTTCATACAAGTAGCTATCTAGTCTCTTCTTAAAAACCTCCAGTGATGAAGCACCTACTACAACCTCTGACAATAAGCTGTTCCACTGGTTAATTGTTCTCACTGTTAGGAAATTTCTCCTTAATTCCAGGTTGCTTCTTTCCTTGATTAGTTTCTTGTCCGGACTTCTGATGCTTTGGAAAATAAGTTAACACCCTCTTTTTTTTGTGGCAGACACTCAAATACTGGTATACTGCTATTATGTCGCCACTTAGTACTTCTTTTCTCTAGATTAAACAAACCCAAATCCTGCGACTTTTCTTCATATATTTTAGTCTCAGGCCTTTAATTATCTTGGTTGCTTCTCTCTACACTTTTCCCAAACTCTCAACATCTTTTTTGTAGTGTGATGGCCAAAACTGGATGCAGTATTTCAGGTGTGGTCCCTTAAAAAAAAGTTATTTTCAATAACCTTTTTAAAAAGAAATATTTAAATAAATAAATATTTAAATAAAAGTTTAATAAAAATTTTTAATGGTTTAATTAATTTCCACAATACTATAAACAAGTTGGAAGTTTTTCTCAAGAAGGTGTTCAAGGTGTAAACTGAAATTAGGAGAGAAATTTTCCAAGTAGTATTCATGTGAAAGATGATTATGATAAGCAATTTGAGATCATCAGTTACATTTATGGATGATAGTAGCATGCATAATTAGATATTTCTTATCAATGTTCTTGGCTGCCATCTCAATAGTTATACGTTTTCTTGAAAATATTACATTACACTATAAACAAGTGTTCAGTTCATTAATCTCCTTCTTTTCAGTTATGTTGAATGTAGCTGCTATGACAATAGGCGAAGGAACAAATGACCAATTTTTCTTTCTGCTAGAAGAACCAATGATCTTGGACAGGCTTATTGGAAGAAAGATGGGTGGGAAATGAATTTTTTCCTTCCTTTCCAGCAATGCTATTTAAGAATGATTTTCTACAGCCATTACCCAACAGGAATTTCATCTTTTCTGTCAAGCTGATTAACTGTGAAATTAACTTTTGTGATTGACAATGCTAGCTATGCTTTGAGATGCTGAATAAAACATGCAGATTTGCTAATGATTTCAATTGTTGTGAGTTCTTTCTTCTAATACAAAGAATATTGAATCCTGCAGATGCTGTATAGGAGCATAAGTCAGTATTGAGTGTTGAGATTGTGTGTATTGGTAATGCATGGGGGGAAGGGGAGAAATTTTAGGTTTCATGGCTTCCTCCTTACATTTTCTGACACTTTTGTACCAATTGAGCAGAAAACAAATGTTAACATTTATATCTATGATCAAAAGCTGTCATTCTTCTGGACTTCTGTGGAAGCAATGGTGATCTGAAAATGGTTCTGCAAAACCAATGACAGTGAATAGCTGGTGAACAGATCAACTCCTCAGAATTCCTCTCTGGATCAGGGAGAGAACTAGAATCACTCACAGGTTTGTTCTATACAGAGACTGCCTGTGAATAGACTACAAAATAGTTGTCTCCAATGGATTTGCGGAAGTAGAAAGAAACCATCCTGCCTAAGCTACAGTTTGGTGCCTTTAAATGGACATTGGGTTTACTCATTTCCTCTATTAATTATTTTAGGAAACTGCTTGTCATTGACTTTCCAAAGAGCAAATATCATCACACTGGGATAATTTCTTTCCACCTCCAATGAAAGAAGTTTTCTGTAAGTTTAAGGCTTAAAAAGAAAAACTTTAATTTTTGCAGAGAAGAAAAGGGCAAACTAGAATGCTGATTTTGGAAAATTAAAGGCTAAACTAAAAGGCTTTAAATTATAAGACCTGAAACAGTATTTCTTGTGTGTTTTTAAAATTTTTATAAAACAATGTAAGAAGGTTTTGAAATCAAGTCTGACAAATATTTCTGTGGAAATGTTTTATTAATTGGAAAATCACCATTTCATAAGAGGGGATTTTCAAGTTTGATTAGAGGGAATAATAGAGAACTAAGAATGATAGTAAAGAAGAGACCCATTCATATAGTGGAGCAATATTATTTGACTGTAGAATTAAAGTTGTTTGGGAATAGTGTACTTAAAAATTACTTAAAAGACCTTACTTGCCTAATATTATATAAACAGATCCAGGGTATAAATCAGGGGTGTCAAACTCAAGGGCCGGGGCTGGATCCAGCCTGGGAGATGCTTAGATCTGGCCCATGGGGTCACCCTGGAAACAACAAAGGATTGGCCCACGGTGCCTCTCCCAGCAAAAATCGAGCTCAGGAGGGCTGCATGTGGCCCTTCAGAGCTCCATTTTTGTGACAGAGGGTTTCAGGAGGCCATTGCAGCTGAAAATGGAGCTCATGAGAGCCATGGGCAGCACTCGAGAGCCTGTTTTCACAGGCAAAGAGCTAAGGACCTCCACAGGCACTCTCAACCTGAAATGGAATTGAGTTTGACAGTACAGTGTCTGGTACAGATACTAAAGGCCTGGTCCCACTGCACTTACTGATGCAAAGAGGATGTAAAATGTTAAAAAAAGCTTGCCATCCATTAGAAAACGCTATGCTCCATTGTGTACTCACTGCATACGTGTTTCATACACTCTATCCGTCGAGCATCCATCCACTGTGATTTCATCCATGCAAGAAGTTTTGAGCTGCACAAAACTTCGTGAGCGGATGAACTTTCCACCGCGTACAATGTACACCCACGGCATATACGGGCAACAAACGTTCTATGTCCGTTATCATCCGTTAAACGTCCGCTGTATCCTCTCTGCAT
>BHFT01026216.1:0-12811 GCA_004320025.1 Laticauda laticaudata
AGCGGATAACAACGGATGGAACATTTTCTCATCCACTGTGTCCTTTTTACAAACGTTTTGCATCCATCGGCCAATGTTACAGACCCTTTAATGTACTTTCCATAATGCTTCTTAAGCTGAAAAGAAATAGCATGCTAGGTATGTATGGATGCATGTGCAATGCACAGGTGGAAAAATGTGGATGTCATTTAAGTATGCTTGCATTAGCTATAAATTAGCTATTTCTATGAAAGGTATTCCAAAATGGGGAAGAATGGAGGCCACATAGAGATTTATTTATCATTTCACATATGAAGATGAAAAAGTTAAAATTAGAGAAATTATTTCTTATTAAGCATACATAAATAGACCTGGAGCATTTCTCATTCTGGATACAATGCTAAAAAGACCCCGCAAACCTAATTTGAATTAGATTATTTGAATCCAATAAAATAGTTTAATGTTTATCACATTTATTATTCAGACTTCTCTTTGCATGCAATGATCATCAATATATGCCAAAACATTGGGTAAAAATAGAATGTTAGAGAAATAAAGTGTTTAAATGCAAATTATTTCAGCAACCATAGCTTGGAAATTAGTAGGCCTTGGAGGTGGTGTGGATATTGTTTTGCTTTATTTTTGAAATGAAACTATTAGTGCTAGCTGAATAACAAATGGATCATTAGGTATACAGGCAATTGGGGAAAAAGTCTGATGATATCCAATTATTACGATTTGTTTCCTCTTTTATTAAATAGCTCACCCATTTAAAATACACTTCTTAATGGTGGCTTCTAAGAGACATTAATTTTAAGAGACATTAATGTTATTGTTGGTGATATTATTTTATTATTTCAACATCATGATTAATAAGAATCTGAGATCTTAATTCATTGTGCAGCATAATTCTTACATCATCAAGATAATGTTTCATATAATCAAGCTTTCACTGAAATAAAAAATAAATTTTGCATTGCCCAAATAATACTTCAGGAATGATAAAGAGTTCTTATTTCAAATAAGAACATTCCACTTTGGATCTTTTATATCTCCCAAGAAAGACCAGTATCTATTGCTTCTCTGACAGTTCTGGGTCAGGAAGATGAACAGTTTGATGACTTTTCATAGTAAGATCTTCAGAGGTTCTAGAGCAGTCTGACCTAAAGATCTCAATGAGAGAAAGTTCTCTCACATTAAAAAATACAATAAAATGAGTCATTCTCCCAAAACACCATATAGGGTTTTTTTTCAACTGCCTAACATGTCGTGAACATGAAGGCAGCTGTATATGTGAAGGCTGAATATTAAATTAACTTTTAAGAGTATTAGTGTTAAGATGAAAGATCTAAGTTATGAGATATGAGTGCTGACAATCACATATAATTTAGAAGTTCTTTTCTAAGAAAGTATGGTCTGTATATTGTATCTATAATGTACTCTTACAGTAATTGCTCAGCTGTCAGGTTTGCTAAATGTAGCAAGTATTATAATAGGCTGAATCCAGAGCAGCACTTCAAGGAATTCTAATTATGTTAAAGAAAAAGGATCATTACTTTTCATTCCTCCTTCAGTTTCTATGTCCCCCAAGAGCTATTTGGGATCAGGGGAAAATTTGGTGGAGATGCCTTTTGCTTCCTTTTTAAATCCTGACAGCTTTAGTAATCAAAAGAAACCTTTCCATTCATTTAATAACCATTTTAGATGAAAATTATCTGTGAAAGGGAACCCGTTGTCTGCAGTATGAAAACTCTTGACAATGACCTCCACCAATCAGATGCCAGTCACACGCTAGTGGATATTATGGGATATATTTATCCCATAATAGCTAGGGATTTCTTTTCAGATGTCTCAATGAGATGGAGATCCATCCCTCTTTCAGAGATGGAAGCTGTCTTAAAAGGTGATAGAGATTATGTTACTCCACTCAATACTATTTTATTCTCTTTTATAAGTGGGTCCTTGATGCTCTCTGAGCTTGCTTGTTTTCTAGTACTGATGATGTTGCCTGGTTTTGGTCATAAAATGCCTTTAAAAAAAAAAAAAGCAAGCTCAGAGAGCACCAAGGACCCTTCATTTCAATCCTGAGCTACAAATATTCCCCTTTATTGGTTCTTCTCTTTTATTCTGACTTGTGATATTAGTTTTTCCATGAGGATGCTATTTTTTCCATTGTCAAAATTCATATATGGTATAATAATATTGTAAGAGTTCATAATTAGTTGGTTCCAAATTGCAAAAATGTTAGATTTTTCACTCACTGAAATTCTGTGAAACATTTTACTGAATAATTATAGTCTAATCTGTGATGTAAACAAAATATTATCTACTCTTAGGGAATTTTTCTTTGTTTTTTTTTTATTCTTGTTTTCCCCTCCAATTACACCTCATCAATTCCTTCATAAATATGTTCCGTGCCCCCCCACTGTAATCTGCACTGATTGAAACTGGCATAACAAATTTACACTAATACACTACTTAAAAGTATATTTTCATATGCAGCACATTATCTTGATTTTTCAGCTGAAAACTCAATTACAGAAAAAGGTAATAGGTCAATTCCCATTGAAAATAACAAATATCAAATTATTCATGCATTCTTCAACTAGTGTATGTGTCTTCCATAAGATTTGGTTGAGTTCAAATCCTCAATATTCATACTGACCTAGTATCAAATCCAAAGCTTTATTATTTCCCCTTTATTATTGCTAAAAATCAACATAAGTTATAACTCTTCATGGTAGGTGTGTGGGTTGGTTAACATCAACTTAATACCTTCAAAATTTCCAAATTTCAGATAAGATGTACTTGTAGAGAAAATAAACAAAGCAAACAAAATGGACACACTTCTCGACCCAGTGTTTTAGACATGACCAGAGTCAAAAATCAGTTGATCTATTTGCCTAATCCCCTGATCCAAATTGACCCTCCTTGCCCCACAAAAAATCCTGCCCTATCCTATCTAAACCATATAATTTCTTCATCAGCTCACATTATAGCCCAAGGACAATGTTCTTTAAAAAATACAATTTAAAGAAACCCCAGTGTTCCATTCTTTATCAGCTGAGGGCCTTAACAGTCCACCTTCTTCACAATGGGCTTTTCCCAACTCTGTTGAAAGGCCCATTTTGCTTAGACAGACTGATTAGGACCTGTCCAGCTTCCCTGAATCAGATCCCTAGGATTTCCCATCATATAGGCTTCAACTTTGATAATAATATTTATGTTTCTATTATTTGGGGCCCTTACAAGAATAAGATATTCAACAATCATTGCAATAAACATGGTTGTGCTCAAGGTTGTACTGCTTAAATCGTCTACAGTGCTTTTGTGGAAGAAGCCTTCAAATAAAAAAGAAATATATGTAGACCAGGGTGTCAAACTCGATTTCATTGAGGGTCACATCAGGATTGTATTTGACCTTGGTGGGCCGGGGTTCGAGTAGCCAGGGTATGTATGGCCAGCTCAGCATCACTCATGTTGGGAGTGCCTATGTGGCCCGAGTGCTCTGCCAGTGAAAACAGACTCTCAAACTCTATTTTCAGCTGCAACAGCCTCCTGCAACCCTCTGGCAGTGAAAACGGAGCTCAGGGGAGGCCGCATGCAACACTCCTGAAACTTTGCTGGTTCCACGGATCCAGCCCTGGGCCTTAAGTTTGACACCCCTGATGTAGATTGTTCAGAAGCTACAGTGACTTAGAAGTTCCTTGTATATTAACAGCTATCTAATATGGGAGCACATTGTAGCTAATGCTTCAGCCCCCTGAACAGGTTCCCAGTTGACCCCTGGGTGCAATTTAAAGAACTGCTCCTAACCTACAAAGCCCTTTATGTCTGACAACAGATTCAGAATCAGTCTGATGTGTATGATCATCTTGGGAGAAACACTGCCACCCATGAGTACCTTGTGGATCCTAGTGGCGGAATACAGAAAGCCTTATACTGTATTTGAAATGATTTTGAAGGACATTTCTTTTGTTTTTTTTCTGTTTTAATGTTTAATTATGTGAAACTATATGCACACCAATATGGATGCTAAGTAACAATACAATGGAGATTTCAATATCATTTTAGCTTAAGATTTATTACAGAACAAATACCTTGATGTAACTCACACTGTGTTCTTCTTTCATCTTTCTTTCCCAATGTGATATTTTAAGTTGAATAAAAAACTAAAGAAATATAATGTTCACAATATCGATACCCCAAATTGCAATTCATATTGACAGAACATACTTTTTTTTCTTTTCTTCACCATTTCCAATACTCTTAAAGATGTCCAAATAATAATCAAGAATTCATTATTACTATAACGAAGGAACGATGAATCAATATTTATAATAATGTAATAATAAGGGAGGGGGTAGAAGATTTTTACTGCAGCCATAAAATATCAGCAAAACATAAAAATAGCTAAAGGAAACAGTTATTCTGAGATTCTTCCCTCAACACAGAATTGAAGGGAGAAGTTTTTAACTGAAATATATTGATTTTTTGTAGACTCCCAATATATTTTCTTTTTCCTAAATTCCAGATCTCCCAAACTTCAAGTTTAAATGAAGGCAATATATGAGATAGTTCAGTTGGGATAAATCCTAAATTGGCCTGACTCTCAGCCTTGATCAAGGTCATGTTATATAGTCTAAATATATCCCAAAGGTATATTTATACCCCTTGGGGCATATTTGAGAATGTTGAAATCTGCACCATAGTCTTGGGGCTGGGCAGCTCTGAATGACAAAAAATAGATTCCAGCTCAATCTCACCAAGACTGAGTAGTTGTGATGTTGGGGCTATCCATTCCCAAGAATATTTCCATCTTTACTTCTGGATATATTTGCGCTTCCCTAGTCAGGAATGGTGCACAGCTTGGAACCACAGCTCCTGCTCAAATATTAGTAAACAGTTATGGCCAAGAGAGCCTTTGTATAGTTTTATCTGTACAACCAGTTACATTCTTTCTTGGATCAATCAGCTCTTCAATCACTCATGGCCTTATCACCTAAGCATTCAATTGTTGCAACATGTTCCAGAGGACACAGGGGCCCAAACCATAATGGGCTTGCCTCAGTATATTCATTGGCATTTCTACTTTGTGAGCTACACTGGCGGCCAGTATACTTCTAGTAGCACTTCAAAGTGCTGGTTATTACTTATAAAATCTACATAGTATAGGGACCGGCTCTTTGCAAGAATCCTATTTCTCATGGTTTGTGCCCATCTGATAAAGCCAGTACAGTGGTGGACTCTGGGTTCCTTTCATTAAACAGGCATCTATCATCTTCTGGGATCCAGAAGAATTTCTGTCTTCCAGAATGAGGTCATCATAAGATCTATATGGCTCCTACCCTAGTGATTTTCCCAAAAGCCTCAAAGACCTTACTATTTATCCAGATCTTGGGATAGAATGAATAAGATTCCCCTGTTTCTAATGTTTTATGTTTGTTTTCTTGTTGTATTGCCATATTGTGGTTATTTTATACTTTTGTTTGGATTTGTTGTTTTATATTATTTTTTTATTGTTAGCTATTTGGAATCAGTTGGATAAGGTGGCATTCAGATTGAATGAACGCATGAATCCATGCATGCATGAATGAATGAATATTGATATTGCTGCACAAAGCCCTCCAAAGGCTGATATTTTGAAAGCTCCATAACTATGAATAACTGTGCTGGGTGTAAGCATTATTTAAGGCATTGCAAAAGGAAACTCCTGAACCTGGGAACAAAAGAGATTTAAGGGCCTATATTTATATAGATATTTAAATTGCAAACTAAACAGTAGGTTTCCAAACATCAGCTGTGACTCCTTTTTATAATAATAGTTATGATAATGTTATTAACTCCATGTAATCAAACAGTATGTCATCCCATCTGATTCTTAACCCTACAATCACGAGGATTCACACTTTTGTTATTCATCTATAATTGTTTAAAACAATAATTATTCAATGTGCAGAATCAATTAGCAGACTAGAAACATAAGTACATTTAATGTTTTCAAAATAGCATATGGCTCAAAATATGGACACCTTAGAATGGGGCCCTATCTAACATCTAATTTTTTTCCACATCAGAAATAAAGATCATTTTTAAATTAAAGCAGCCCTTTGAATTTTACTTTATTTCTTCCCTTTCCCCACTTCTGACAAAAACAGTGGTTTTGTTTCCTCATTATTGATATTATCTCAGTTGAATGCACTTCTCATCCACACTTTCACCATTGATGTTGCCAAAAGTTTTCATAACAATATTAGAGTTTGTATCTATGTAGACTAGAAGAGGTAAACTCTGGTCTAATATATCTTCAAAGGTGATTGTCTGCTTCAGTACTACATATCACCAATCATGCCTCCATTGAGGAGTGATGCAGAGAAACTGAAACAAAAAATATATAAATTATACCCTGTTTCTCCAACAATACGGCCTCCCCCAATAGGAAGTCCTAGCATGCTTTATAAGCATAAAATCAAATTAAGCCCCTCTCCCCAAATTAAGGCCTATATTAAAACATGCAAAATGGGGGGAATGGTGGGGGGGGCTTGCCGTTAGGAAGTACTTTTGTTGCACACTCGAATATGGTGCTACCTGCTTTGACCCTGATACGAAGTGCCCCACCAACACTGAGGTTGGTGAGGCACTTCAACATCCAAGCAGTCGCCACCTGCCTGCCCGAAGATGCAAAGGAGGGGGGAATTAAGTCAACCCGGAAAGATGACCTAGCCATTTTTGGGGGGCTCAAAAAAAAATAATACCCGGACTTATTATACGAGAAACACGGAAGTAACATATCACTTGATCATAGTGTTTAATTTCCACCAACATCAAAATGTAGGAGGTTTTAAATCTGGTTATAGCAGTAATACTTTACAATTTGTTCATCTTGTAACTATCTTGATACACCATCAGATAAAGTTTACCTCTTTCCAAAGCTGTTGTGTATTCATAGAACCTAGATTTTCATAGATGCTATTTATTGGAGAAATGTCTATGGATGTTGTGAGAAGCAATGAATCATTGGATCATTTACCAAAAATGTTGCTTGGTTCCTAAGAACAAATATGAAATTGAATTTGGCAACAGATGTGTCCTTATATATTGCCAGAGTTAAATGTAACATAATGCCCATAGTCAATTGTGATATTATCAATTATGTAAACATTTACATGTTCACATAAACTGAACAGTAGTTTCTTCTGCCTCATTATCCAAGATCCTAATCATCATATGAGCTTCCTGACACTTAAAAATACAACATCCAATTATGTCTGGATTTCAGAAGCATAGATTGGCATGGTATATTGTGAAACATCCCCACAGTTTTGGATGAGTGAGGAGAAGAAATATTATTTGTTTTGTTGTAAAATCAAACTGATACCTGCAAAACACAGAAAATTGACAACAGTTTCATATTGGGTAATTTTGACATTTCCCATGTACCATGAGAAATTGTAATATCCTTGGTCTACCAGATACGCATATCCAAAGACCATCAAATGATAGTTGCATATTTAATAACATTCTTCCTCAATATCACTTATTTCCTATCGAGTGGAAAATAATCTGAACTAAAATGTGAACTGGCTATAAACTTACATTTTTTCTAGAATGGATGGTAGAAAGGAGGGGCTGCATCCCAAAGAACCAAGAGACAGTAAACTTTAATAGTTTGGTCAGGAGTTAGAGAATAACTCCTCCTTAGATGAGTATACTTTAGATAATTCCTCCTTAGATGAGAGTATACTTCTAATAAAGCAGTTGCTTTAGTTTGGCAAGATTTCTTTCTTTAGAGAGTAACAAAGAAAAATACTTAGAAGTCTGCATGTTTTTATAGTGTCTGACACTCCCTGACCAATGGCCCTCCCAAATGCCTTCCCTGACTCATATGACATTTGATGCCCCCTCACATCTTTCTTAATTTGCTCTGTCCACCACACACACCATCCCCATTCTACACTGTATCTCTTACACTCTCCCAATTAACCCCGAGTACCTTTCCCAACCCACACTTACTTACATACCATCCCTAACTATCAAGACACTTATCATACACCCTTATGATCCCAATGAAACCCTCTTGATCCACACAACCTCCCCCCCCCCCATGCATCCTACATGACATGCATAGCATATCTCTTACCCACTTCAGTGCTCCCACACCCTTATTGCCTATGGTGCCACTCACATGCCCTATATAATTTGCAGGGAATTTCTGACACACACTCACACATCTTTCCAATCCATGTGCTACCTTTTGTGCACCCCCACTTACCAATCCTAACCTCTATACATACACACACTTGATCCCTCCCTCACATGGCAGCAGACATGTATTTGCCTGCTGGCTTCCATACTATATTCCTCCCAGCAATCTTCCCACAAGCTAAGTAAATGGGAAAGCTGGCACAAATTTATGGTAGGAAGGGAGGGAGGGAGCTTGCTTGTTTCTGATAAGGAAACTCAATGGGGAAGCTGGCAGAAAGTTAAAAGCTATAACCTCTTCCACTATCTTTTTGCTCACCTGTGGTTACTCTGTTGCTCTGTTTAAGTAAGGAAATATCTCTGAAATGATGACCCAATGGGTCATATGTTTTCTAGTAGAGAATAAAAATGGAATTCTCAACAGAAATTCCAAGCAGAATGACATACACTACTCTTGAAACTCATCCTGTGCCAGTTGCATTAAACTAAATGAAAATGATACAAATGTGCAACCTCCATATTAAAACAAAACAAAATAATCCATCAGCTCAGAGTAAGTCATATAGCTACTCTAAAACTTAAGATACAAATTTTATCACAGGTTTGATGTGGATTTCTTTCATTTACTTTACTCCTGAGATGATGAACATGAAAAATCATTTAGGCCATGATCAGCAGTCTAGTTTCTCATACTTAATGAGACAACTGAAGAATCAGACAATTTTTAAATGGAGTTTTCAGAACATGTGGCCAGTGGGAGAGACTGCAGGGTGATGGAAGAATGGATAATAGGGAGGGGAAAAACACAGTTCAGATGGCAATATTTCAGTGACCAGATAAGATTAAAAACAGTAAGATAAAAATGGAAGTGCAAACCAGAGGTGGTATTCAGCAGGTTCTGACCAGTTCTGGAGAACCAGTAATGGAAATTTTGAGTAGTTTGGAGAACCAGCANGTGGTATTCAGCAGGTTCTGACCAGTTCTGGAGAACCAGTAATGGAAATTTTGAGTAGTTTGGAGAACCAGCAAATATCACTTCTGAGTGGCCCCACCCCCATCTATTCTCTGCCTCTCGAGTCCCAGCTGATCATCTGGGTCTTCTTTTGTTGCCCTGCACAGGAGAACAGAGCTGAAAAGCAGGTTAGTGGGGTGGGAAAGGAATTGAGATTTTGCAGTATCCTTCCCCTGCCACCCCCACCAAGCCACCCCCACAGAACCAGTTATAAAAAAAATGAATCCCACCACTGGTGCAAACCTCTTTAAACCCACTGAAACTGGGGCAAAAATGTCAGAAATAGAGAAGAAAACTTTTGAAACATTTCAAACAAGCAGGGGGATTTTATTCTCTCCCCCCACCCCCAAAACAGTAAGGTCTATACAAAGTGCAAAAAAAAAAATCAATTAGATTTTTTTTTAATGATCTTATCTTCTGTTCAAGTGGATTCACAAACTGAAGTGGGGACTTTGTAGCACCATATCAAATCAGTATGAAAGTGCTGTGTGGATTCAATGGCTTTCCTGCTGCTTCCGGGATTGTTACATACATATGCGGTGCTGCCATTTCAGTTCTGTACATGAAAGATATTGAAGGACGCATGGGTAATATGATGGCCTTAACACTGGCCTAGGCAGGTGGACAATGACATTTATCATCTCATTAAAACCTCTGCCTATCACTCTTCTTTGAAACTAACATTGCATTGAGTGTCATTCATAGTCTAACATTCAATTTCTATAGTGTGGTCTATTTAGAGTTTAGTTTAACATTCCATCTGTTTTTTTTTCTTGTGCTAATGGAACTTTGCTACCATTCTATACCCTTCTGTAGGTACTTGATGCTTCCTCATTATAATCTATAAATTCCCCACCAGGCCAGATCACTAGTAGAAATTAATTCATGCTCCCCATCTTCTTATATTGTTTTTTCCTGATCTCTGACTGATTTGACAAATAGGAAAAATCAGAATTATAACATGAGATTTTTTGTGTACACTTAATATGACATTGTGTAGAATGAATTGCTGCTTTGGTTCTCTCTCTATTTTCTTGTTTGGGCTCTTTGATCACCTGGTGCAAAAACATTAGCCGTAATGAAGAAAATAAGGCTAATGAATCAAATGACTTCAGTGATTGATTCATAATGGGATTTTTAACATCCTAGGCAAAAAGAAAAGAAAAGAAAGAAAGAGAACTTTTTATTTCTATCATCTCAGAAAACAAATCTGAAGGAAAGAATGGTAGTGGAGGAGAACCGAAGAACAAAATAAATAGAAAGAACTTAGATACAATTCATGAATGTTTGCTCAGGGACTGGTATAGGTGGAAAGAACAAATGAGCTTTGGAGAATATTTATTCTTTGGGGCAGTTTTGCTTCTTTTTCAATCATGAAAAAGAGTCAGGCTGCATGTACAATTATAATTATTATGATTCAGCCGACAGTCAACAAGATGTTTAACTAGATTTGGCATTTTTATACAAATATCAAGCCCTTCCCAAGGACCTTGAAAAGGCAGAATTTTTTTTTTTATGGTAGTGTAGGAAGTTGCACCCACTCCTCTCCTAGAAAAATGAAATATTCTAGGAAATATTTAAAAAGGCAGAATATTTCCCCTAAAAGAGAAGAGAGGCAGAAACTCAACCCCCTCCCACCTTTGTTAATGGGCCATTAAGGCCTGGGCCAGTCTATTCTACATAACAAAGATCCACCTCCTTCAGGCAGAGCCCCTTAATTGCCCTTCATTGCACACCTACAAAGTTTCAACCAATCTTAGACAGCGACAACCTACAAAATTAGCTATGACCTCTGACAGTAACCTATCAGGATAATCTTCCTATGCCCCAAGAAGTTCGAAGCCAGAGAAGGTATAAAACCCAGGGACTCTCAGCATCTCTTTCCTTTTTCTTCACCCAAGAGCTCCAAGGAATGTGACCTTGTTCATCAGTAAACTATCTTTCCAAACAGTCACCATGTTTCAAGTGTTTTTTCCCCACTTGGAACTGAACCCAGAAGGATATTTCTTCTAATAGTAGTTTAAGATATTGTTATAGGGTGTAAGCTCTCCAATGAAAATGCATTTTGCAATTGACTGATAGTGGTTTTGTCAGTTCCGATGATATACAAGTGGACCTCCAGATATTTCGGGATTTCATTCAAGGCACCTATTACTATTGATACTATCTTTATTTTATTTTGTCACAATAACCCTACCTCTATTTGCAGATCTTGGAATTTTGTGATTTGTGTTGATTGCTTATTTAGTATCCTATGTCTATCACTAAGTGTTGCATCTTATGATTCATGATGAATGCATTTATGATGACTATGATCATGATTTATCTCTTATATCTTTTATGTACACTGAGAGCTGATACATCAAAGGCAAATTCCTTGTGTGTCCAATCACACTTAGCCAATAAATAATTCTATTCTATTCTATTCTTATTCTGTTCTATTCTCCAATTCTTTTTCTTCTATTCTCCTTTTTCCAAGTACTGCCTCATCCACTATCTGGACCCTTTTGTCTTTCTTATTGGCAATGAAATCTGGGTTGCTATGTGAAAGGTACTTGTCTGTTTGAATTCTAATGTCCCAGAGCATTTCCACTTCTTAATATTCTATAACTTATTTTGTGGAACCACTAGTTCTTGCTTGCCAGCGGATGGCATTTGTCATAGATTTTCCAATGCACCATTGTTGCTACTTTGTCATGACATTGTTTTAGTCAGTCTGTTCAATCTTTTTGCAGCAAATAACTGGGTAGTCCACTTTTTTTTCCAGCTTGTTTGCAAAGGCAGCATTTTCTGAGTGTTGCTGTCTTTCCAATTCTAGCTTTGTATGCATTTAATCGTAAGATTTAGGTTTGTTCAGCCAGAATTAGCTCTTCCATCTCTTTCTTCAGTTTTTCTGCTTTTAGCCCTGTCAGGTCTTGTTGTTATCTGCTTTACCTATTATTATTTTATTAATGCTGGCCATGTGATATTTTGCTTTGCCAGGTCTCTTTTCCTTTTTTCATTTGGTCTTTTGTGAAGACCAGTGTGGTCTCTCCAATTCAAAGGAAGCCTTCATAATATATTAGCTTCAGTGCATCTGTCAGCCTTCAAGATTTTCTCCCTTTGCTTTGCAACTTTTGGTTGTCATAAGTAATGGGGGGAGAAGGGGGGAATATGGTTATGGGAAGTGAGCTGGAGGTGTTACAAAACAGAACTGTATAAGCTGGGGGGGGCAGATTCTTGCTTAGATGTCTATCCTATGCTATATGCACAGCTGCAACTTTTTATCAAAATCAAGATCAACGGACAGAAGCCTCATCACCACCTGGAGATGCCCACATGATGATATACACAACTTTTAATCGGATGAGCCAATTGAACTATTGGGGTGGGAACGTTGCCATCACTTTGTATCCGTGCTCATTTTCTGAGATTCAGAATTCTTTTGTTGCTACCACTTGATTTCCAGTAAAAGATATATTTTTTCTAATTAATGGAGTCTAAATATTTCTTTCTTGGATATTGAATGGAGCACCAGCTGACATTATTCTGAATCTCCACGTTACCAGCCCACCCAGAGAATTAATAAATTTTCTTCCGAGGGGGTCTGAACACAATGTCAAATCCAGCCAGTGACCA
>BHFT01026219.1:0-20900 GCA_004320025.1 Laticauda laticaudata
GGAAGGAAGGAAGGAAGGAAGGAAGGAAGGAAGGAAGGAAGGAATCGTCCGGCTGGCTTTGGGCCCACTCTCAATTCAATTGTCCTGCATAGGTATGGACTACAGCTCCCCTCATTCCCAGCGCCTGGTCAGTGCTAATAGTCCAAGATATTTGGAAATCCCTGTGCTGGGAAATGGAGCCAGGCCTTAAAAGGCGCCCCAGACTGATTTCCAGTGAATTCTCCCGCCGCCGCTGCCATTCGCCCCCTGGAAAATCAGCGCTGGAGACAAGCCTGAACACTAAACTAATAATAACCGCTGAGTAAGTGGGTAGATGAGTAAGTGGAATGGGAGGCGGAGTAGAGTCTCTCTTACAAGAGGAGGGGGGGGGGCGCTGCATCGGAGCCACGACTCGCAAAGCACTTTGTTATTATTTTGGTTGCGGTGCGTTAGTGCGGTGACTTTTACCAAGACATGAATGTGGCACCGAATTTCGCCCTTTTCTCGCCTCGTTTTGCTATTTCTCGCACCGGTTTCTCTTACTTTGGAATTTGATCGATCCATTGATTGATTAATTGATTGATTGATTACATTTCTAGGCCGCCCACCTCGCTCAATGGACTCTAGGCCGCTTACAGCCATCAGTACATATAATTATAATGTAATACCTGGGGACCTGTTCCGTTCAAAGCCAATTCAAGTTGCCAGAGTCAACTTCTGTCGATTGGAGGGCGGGAGAGAGGAAGTCACCAGATACTGCTGGACTACACAGCCCATCCCTCGGCCCACTCCCTACAAGAGGGACGAAGAGAGCATCAATCCAATCATAGACCGGGCCCAAAAAGTGTCAAAATTGCCATTGGGACTAAATTAATCCCAGTTTATCCGATTCTCGGACTGTCAGTTCTCTGCATACATCTGAGAGTAAGATTTACTCCTGGTAGTAGGTGGCCAGGTAGTGGGTGGGCTCACGACTACAACCCTAAGGAGTCCTTATGAGACGTTTAGGGTTACAAGTTTTCTTCCCAGGGTAAAGTTCGCAACCCGAAACAAATTCGGTTTGGGGAACGATTGGATTGTCACTGGTTGATGTAAATGCGTGGCCATTTCTAATTCTTCCTATCTCGGTGTTTAAAAAATGGAACGGGGAGACAGAAATGGAGAAAGGAGAAAAACAAAACGGTTGCAAAACTTTAAAGAAAAGGGCCAGCGGGACAGATTCCATTGCAAAGGAAACGCGGGACTATCCTTAAAGGAAAAAATCCCGACGACCACCACTGATGCTAGCAAAAGAGAAGAACTCTTTGCTGGAGTCTGGGCTTACCCCGGGTTTTGTTTTACAAACCCGGCTTTCTGTTTTGAAGATGTTTGTTTAGGACCTGCAGACTCAGTCCGACTGCAACGCTGCGCGCCCTTACTCGGAAATAAATCCGGCGAAGGAGCCCAGTCGGGATGGAAGCGTTTCGTTTCCGAAAAGGGGGAAATAATCTGGGTTGTTTTCTTTTCCTCCCTTCTGGATGGAGGCTGGTAGGCCGCGCTCGAAAAGCATCTTTCTCCCGAGGGTTCTCCGCCGTCCGGAGTTGCTCATCCGCGCAGATTTAAGAATTTTGAAGCGGCTTTTAACTTTTCTTTTTTTCTTTCCCGGCCAAGTGGGAAGCAAGGGAGAGATTGCTAAATAAACCATAGATCCCTTCTTCACCTCTTAAAAGCAAGAGAGGAGGTGTGAGGCTATGCTTCCCTTGGGTCTTTCATAGTTTTTCCGGCTAAAGAAATCTTACGGGTTACTCCTGATTCATGCAAAAAGAAAAAAACCTCTAGGATTTAACCAAGTGACCAACTAGAATTGCCTAAAAAAAAATCAACTCAGAATTAATCCCTTCAACTTCCAGCGGGGCCGATTCCCGTGAAAAGGGCTGTAAAATTGCGATTGAAAGGATTTTTGCAACCAGGAAGAAACCGCTGTAGCTTAGGTGGAGGATCTTCCTTTCCTCCCGTCGAAGGAGATATATATGTGTGTGTGTATAAATGTAAATATATATATATTTACAAAGTTCGGTGTACAGTTTGAAAGGAAACTCGGGAGGGGAACTGGGAGGGAATACTTGCTAGGTCTTGGTTTCTTTTTTTTTCCTGCAGAGGATAAGGGAGAAGGGAATCCCGTGGTGGCCTTGTCAGGGTGAGGGGGCTCGGGTCAATAATTAAACCCCACTTCTCCGTCCCGATTTTCTGGATGCCGAGTAGCCCAGCGCTCGCGGCAAATCCTACGGGGGTAGGTGCGCTGGACAAGGCGAAGGCCGTGTGAACTGAACGCCTACCCCTCTCCCTCTCTCTTGGATTGCAGGAGGCAGGCAGCGCTTTACTAATAGACCGGGTCTGGCTGGAGGGAAAGGTTTTGTCCTGGCCACGGGGTCTTCCAGCTCATGCCCACCCGCCCCTTTCCCCCTCCCCTTCCCAGGCAGCTGCCAGCGTCATATGTTTCGCTCTCCTGCAGAGCGTGATTTTACGTTTGCTTTAAGGCTTAGTTCCTGGCTGGAGTTATTTAAGGAAAGACTGGAGCTCTAATCTGGAGTTGAAAAGGGGGGCTGGGAGACAAAAGAGATCGGCCAGGGTGCTTCAAACTTGGCAACTTGAAGAGGCGTGGATTTCAAGTCCTCGGGAGTCAAGCCACCCATCCCACACCGTCGGTTGGACCGTCCCCCTCCCGCTTTCCTATGCCAGTTGAGAAATTGTGGGAGTTTGAAGTTCACGCGTCTTCAAAGTAGCCAGAGTTTGAAGAGCACGGAGGGAGATCCCAATGCACAAATGGAGGAAGGCAGTCCCACTGGGTGAACTGGGTTTCAAGACAGCTTACGATTCTGAGAGATAGTCGCTCCTCTAGTCCAGCTGGGAAACTAAGCAGGAATGGATTAGATAGTCAACACATCTTAATTCCCAATGGTAGAGAACTTTGAGGTTCTTTGCCCACCAGGCTAGGAAGTCACAGTATTCTGGATAAGAGGAACAACAAACCTCTTTGTGCAGTATAGGTCTCCATGAAATCACAGGAGCTGTTATGCATGTGAAAGTTCAGGTCCACTCATGAAGGTCCAATGAAACGGATTTATTGCTACTATGTCCAACAATCTTCCTAACTAACAGTCTGCATCTGCTTGGAGTTAAATTAAAACAATTCAGGGGAGGTTGGACTGTTACATTGTGTAAAGCAATTGTGTAAAGCAATTTACACAATTGCTTGTAGCTGTGTAAGGATTCTAGGCTGAGCCTTCTTTTATGCCACCCCCCAGGTTTTGCCATTCCAGTAGGAGATGAGCTGGCAAGGTATCTACAGGATGAGTCAACATGGCACCACCAATATAAGATCAAAGCTCCATCCCTTTTTAATGAGTGTGGATACTGAAAAAGATTGAACCTTTGGTTGCATGGATGCGGACCTCAACTTTTCCCCACTATTCCTTGGGGACATCTCTGAGCTTGACTTGAAGCTTCTGGGATCTCAGGCTGTCATGTGAAGCCATGATTTGTTTTCTGAAGCTTGGTTTGTTATGTGTTTTTGAAGTGTTTTGTGTTTTTGAAAACCTGGAGTGGTTTTGTGTGAACCTCATCTTCGGTGCCATACATCAACTAACCAACTTTTAAACCTATAGAAATACAGGATAATCGGTTAATGTATTGGCTCAGAATAGTATGTACTGTATGTACCCAGAAGGTTGGACTGAGTTAATTGTGGTTTAGGCAGACACTGGGAAAGTGTTGTCAGAATACACGGTCCCTTGGTTGAATAGAAAGACAGGAAACAGTATCTCCAAGGATTCCCACCAGCTAAGGGGACAACTCTTTAATAGCTGGCTTCATTTAAACTAAGCCATATTGTGGTTTATTTGTTTTAGCATACTGTGTGAGTCCAGCTACATTTGGACCAAAATAAAAGACTGCCAAATCTGAAGCAGTAGAAAATTCCTGAGTTATTTGGGAAGCCATCAAACTTACTAGTCCAAAAAAAGTTATCAAGCAGCCCTTTGATTTATTCAGAGGGGGTGGTGAAAGAGAGACAGTGAAAAGTTCAGGCTTGGTTTCCATTATTTTATTTTATTCATTTAAAGCTCTGGAGCATAGGTTGCCTTTTCAAAAAAAATAAATAAATAAATGAAGAAGCCACTTACAGAAGAGAAAGGAGTTTCCCATTTTTCTTGCCAGTAGCAGTGTTGTTGAGGTCTCTATTTGGTTTTTAAGAGGCTTTAAACAAATCTTATAGAGCCGGTCTGTGAATTTTACAATCAGTCTACATTTCTACACCATGCAGTGCTGCTCTGAGATGTTGACATTAAATGGGAAGGAAGGAAGGAAGGAAGAAAAGAAAGTGAAGGTAGGGCAAAATGGAAGGAAGGAAGAAAAGAAGGAAGGAAGGAGATAAAGTGAAGGTAGGGCAGAAAGATGGAAAGAAGGAAGGACCTAAAATTTTAAAACAACTGTACAATCAATCATGGAGGAAAAAAAAATTCCCAGGACTGCAGTTTTAAGTATTCTTGGTTGCACTGAAATGGGCCCCAAAATTTAAAAGATTGGCTTGCCAACAGTGTAGCTCCCACCTGGAAATGTGGCAGGCAGGTTCTCCTATAAAATTGGACCCTTAACTTTCTCCCCACCAGGAAAGAATTGTCCCACACCATCCCCATATGAGTCTCACTGTCCCGATATTAGTTTATCCCCTTTTGTTGTGCAAACCTTGTTCTCTAATTTCGTTTTTCTTTTCTCTGCCCTTCAATTCAGGCAAATCTTTTATTAGCTTTTCATCGTTAGTTTTCTTGTATTAGTTTTCTGCCAGTTAATCTTTTCTTTCTTTCTTTCTTTCTTTCTTTCTTTCTTTCTTTCTTTCTTTCTTTCTTTCTTTCTTTCTTTCTTTCTTTCTTTCTTTCTTTCTTTCTTTCTTTCTCTTTCTTTCTCTTTCTTTCTCGTTCTTTTTTTCTCTCTTTCTTTTTCTTTCTCTCTTTTTCTTTCTTTCTCTCTCCTCTCTTTCTTTCCTGGGGGAGGCCAGAAAGGCTGAAACATGTGACATGCCTTCGAGAAAAAGGGATCTCTCTAAGGACTAACACTTCAAAAGGGAACAGCTGGGCTGAATTTCTAGCACCCAAAATTAATTAAGCGCTCCGATTGTGGGATTTGGTGGATCTATTACAAGCCCGTCTCGCTTACTCCCGTCTGCGTTTGCTTGGTCGCTTTCTCCTTCCTTCATTCCTTCCTTCCTTCCATTCATTCATTGTCGATTTCTTTCTCTCTCTTTTTGCAGCGGGGAGAGTGAGTGGAGGAGACTGATAAGACAGATTCAGCCTTTTTCCACACGTACCTTCTTCCCTCCCCTAAATGTGAGTATTTGGCACTTGGGGAGAAGCGTGTCTAAAGCCCCCTCGTCTCGAAAGGATGAATAAATGACCGGTTCTTCACCCAACCAACCACTTTTCTCTCCCGATGGTATGTTTGTGCCAAGTGTTTCGGNGGGGGGGGGGGGGGGGGGAGAGGGAAGGAGCCTTGGAGAAAAGGATTAATTGAAACACAAGTGAATCCAAAAGGGAGAAGAGCAGACCAAACGTCCCTGTTGAAAAGAAGGGACAATAAACAGAGATTTGAGAGTGCGTGTGAAAGCCCTTTCCATGTCTTGAGGCAATTTAGTTCGGTTCCAGGGACCTCCCGTTTTCTCGCTGTGTGTGAGGAAAAAAACAGAACAGGCTCCAGAACGTCGCCCACCCCAATCAATTTCTTAATTCGAATTAAACCGGACTGACGTTGGCCAGACAAAAAATAATGGATGGAAACTGATCAAGGAGAGATTCAACCTGGAAATAAGGAAAAAATTTCTGACAGGGCGAAAAATCAACCCATGGAACAGAAGTTGCCTTCAGAAGTTGTGGGAGCTTCATCCCTGGAAGCTTCCAAGAAGAGACTGGACTGCCATCTGTCAGAAATGGTGTAGGGTCTCTTGCTTGAGTCGGGGGTTGGACTAGATAGATGACCTAAGGTCCTTTCCAATTCTGGTTTTCCTTTTGGCAGCCCGCTACCGCAACTGACAGCTCCCACCGGTGGGTTAATTGCTGCACAACTAGACACACAAAGGGACAATACACACCCCTTAACAACCTCACACAGAAGGTTTCTTGTGGGTAGCTTTCCTGGAGGTGGGGGAGACTGAAATAACTGGGTGGCTGCGTTGACCCGCCCCCACGACCCGCCAAAGAAAGCCCCAAGTTTTGCCTTCACACGAGACGAGACCACCCTCCCCAGCCCCCGTCCCTCTCCGGGGGCCAATGGCATTTGAGCCACGTTTGTGTACGTTCCCGCTGTCCCTTCCCTGGGACAGCGGGAAGGAAAAGGGGAAAACGTTGGGCTCCTTTATACTTGCGAATAAACCACCGTTTTTTGATGCTTCTGTCCTGCAGGTACCCAGGCTGAAAACGGAAGAAGCTATTTCTCTTGTTCTGGCAATCATTGCCTCATTCACACGACGTCCAAGATCCCTTTTGAACGGATCCCTTTGGTGCTTTGCAGATTCGGGCATCAAACCTCAACCTCATCAAAGTTGGCAATGAGCAGGTTTAGCCAGAGAGAGAGAGACAGAGAGAGAGAGAGAGAGAGAGAGACAGAGACAGAGACAGAGACAGAGACAGAGACAGAGACAGAGAGAGAGAGAGANCAATGAGCAGGTTTAGAGAGAGAGAGAGAGAGAGAGAGAGAGAAAAGAGAGAAAACAGAGCCGGTTGGGCTGCCAGTTACTTGGTGAAGCAGGTTGTGTGAAGCTTTGGGAATGCTAGGTATTCAAACGGGATCATCTGGTGTGAGAGAGACAGTTTGGTGTAGTGGTTAAAGCGCCAGGTTAGAAACAGAGAGAATCCGTTGGTTTGAATGTCAAAAATCTCTGCATGTTAAAAAGAAGGGCGTTTACATTACTCCTTACAGAAATGATTCTGGACACCGAAGGTTTATGAGATCGTGGGAACCAGATTCACTCACCTCCCTAAGTGACAAGTTCCTTCTGTCTTCCCCAGTCTAGAGAATCCACTGGCAAACGAACTCCAACATGTGGGAAATCCGAAAATTGAGTTAATTGAATCTCAGATAAGCCGTGTTGTCAACTGATAACTTTTGGGGGGAAGGGAGGAGCTGACCACTGACCACTGCATTCACACACAACATTCAAATGCATGTTTTCAATTGGCGTCTGGTGTGAATTAGAAATAGATTGGCCCTTAAATTCATGGATTTCTCTGAATTAAAACTCTGTCTTCATATAAAAGAACCCAAAATCTTTTTTTTTTCAGAAAAGGCTATAAAAAGGGAGGGAAGGGAAGGGAAGAAAAGGAAAGGAAAGGAAAGGAAGAAATAGGAATGAGGGGAAGTAACTTGAAATAGGAAGGAAGGAAGGAGAGAGAGAAATAANAAAGGAAAGGAAAGGAAAGGAAGAAATAGGAATGAGGGGAAGTAACTTGAAATAGGAAGGAAGGAAGGAGAGAGAGAAATAAGGAGAAGGAATGAGGGGAAGTAAGTAAGATGTAATGGAAGGAAGGAGGGAGGGAGGGAAGGGAAGGAAGGAAGGAAGTTATGAAAAATGGCTGTACATTGATTTACAGGTTGCTGAATTTTAAAGGCATTTTTAAAGCTAAATAAGGTTAAAACATTCAAATTTCCTTCCCTCCCTCACCAATGTCCCCTTATCAACACTTCCTAAAGCCCGAGCTGTCATTTTAATTGATTCCTTTCTTAAAACGTGTTACTAGTCCTCAGAGGACCAAGAATTTTTGCTCTGCCATGCCTGAAAGAGGTTACTGTTCTTTTTATTGAAAAAAAAGGTTGTGTAATTGGTGTGCATTTCTGATTGACTTGTGTGATTGTTCAAGAAGTTAACAACTGTCCCTTGCCAAGGCAGTTCAGGAAGCCAAGAACACCATTCTCATGGCCAAGGCTTTTCCACGCCCAAAAGCAAATATGGGTCTTCAGGAAAAGTCACAAAAGTAGGTAGCTCAGCTGCTTGTTTTGTGTCCCAACAAAGGATTAGAATGTTCTCTTTTTCTAACTTGTGCTTATCGTAGTTTGCTTTCAAGATTTCAGCAATAACCTCAGACTTTTGCATTAGGGATACATGTGCAGCAATTTCACGAAGGATGTGATTGAAACTCACCCTTTAATTTTCTAAACACATCACTTGCACATGCCTAGCTTTAAATGGCAAATTAATACACATTTCCAAACTCAAGCATCTTAACTCTGGCATTTTATTTTATTTATTTATTTTTAATGAAAACTGTGGTGGGAAGAGACTCCCCCATAAGCCTAAAATGGATTCAGCAATTCCTTTTTCAACTCAAAGGAGCTGGTGGGGTAAAGTCTTCCCTGAGTAAAAATTTGGGGAGAATCAGAACCATGTGACCGCTACTATCCACAAGATTGACACTTAAAATTGTGCCCTTTAAAGGAATTTATTCCCCTGCCACCCCAGAGTAAATAGAATTAACTCCAGCTCACTGCCATGCCCCTGTTGGAGTCTGACAGAGAGAGAGAGAGAGAGAGAGGGAGGGAGAGAGGGAGGGAGGGAGGGAGAGGGAGGGAGAGAGAGAGAGAGAGAGAGAGAGAGAGAGAGAGAGAGAGAGAGAGAGAGAGAGAGAACAGCCAACAGGGAGTGGAAGTGTGGCTCCAGAGGTTGTGGAGGAAACTGGCTGGCTGGGCAATCAGAGGAAGACCCAGGCCCATCCCCTCTTCATCCTAGGGCATGCAAGGAGGAAAGGATAAGGGAGAAACATGAATGGGTGAGGAAGGGGCCCTGATCCCCTTAATGGGCTGCAGCTGTGAGGACTGTTTATAAGGACAAACTGTGCATGGCCCAATGCTGGAAGCAAAGGGTGTTTTATTGTTGTCAGAACTTATCTGTGTTTTGGCTTCCTCCCAACTGGAGTGGCTACTTATCTGGTAGAAGTCTGCAATTAATCATCAGTGCCTGCCATAGTAATTCCTTCAGTGTGTTTTGTGTTTGGTTTTTTATTTCGAATTAACTTTACTTTGGGTGCGGACAGCATTTACTCCCTTCGTAAACTGTTTTCTTCAAGAGTTTGATTTCCAGGATAATTGGACTTTGGGACCAGGTTGTAGGCATTAAAGGGACTTTCTTTGATTTTTGTGACTTGATTATTTTTATGTCATGCCCTGGGTCATCACACTCACAATCATTGTGCAATATAGATAGTCCTTACGACTTACATCCATTTGTGCAGCGACTGAAGTTGCAACAGTGCTGGGAAAAAAGTGACAAAGCTGGTTTTTCACATTACAACTGGTGCAGCATCCCCATGGTCACATGATTAAAAATTTGTGCTGGCAACTGGCGTGTACTTATGACAGTTGCAGTGTCCTGGGTTCATGTGCTTTTACAACAAGCAAAGACAATGGGGGAAGCCAGATGGACTTAACAGTCAGGTTACTAATTTAAGCAACCGCAGTGATTCACTTAACAACTTGGTGAGACAGATCGTAAAATGGGGCAAAGCTCACTTAACGACTGTCTCCCTTAGCAATAGGAATTTAGGGCTAAATTGTGATTGTAAGTCAAGAACTACCTTGCAAAGTGATCACTCCTTCGGGAATCACCAGTTGTATTGTGTGAAGTTCACCCCTGGCAGCCCAGCCAGGCCTGCTTTGGGAATAAACAACCTCAAATCTTGCTTTTTGGTGTCTGATCCATTGTATATGAATGGAACTCTCTCAGGGCAATTTTGGGAACCTTGTGGTCTTACTAGGGCTGCAACACCCATCATCCTTAGCCTGCTGGCTAAGCTTGATGGGAGTTGGATTGGAGTTCCAACAGTTTTTTTCCCATCTGAAACCCTTCCTGCTTTTTCAAACTGCAGGAAAACTCTGCTCATATTTTCTTTCTTTTGCTCCACAAACTGAAAAAGAGAAACTCTCAGGCAGTGTGGATGATGGGAGCCAAAGTCCAAAATAACAGTAGGGTGGCTGGTCTCTTGAGACTGCAAATCCCATCATCCCTTGCCATTACATCAGAAATGTTGGAAAAGGCAAATCCCATCAGAAGAAGCTGTGTTACTAAGAGAAGGGAAAATTGCCGGCTGGGGTTCTTTTCAAATCTTGACAGTCATTTGGTCTCTCCAGAGCAGCCTACCTCACAGGGAGGTTGTGAAGGTGGCATGGTCAGGAGAGAAAAGCACAGTTATTGATGTTTGCCCATGAAGTCGAGCTCTGTGCAACCAGATCTGGAAGCTTTTAACCAGAAATCACTTCCATAAATTCTCCCAGGTCCATTGCATTATGTTAGAGAAAAGAGAAAAGGATCTCCCCTCTCGAGATTTTACCCAGAAGCTGTGATCTGCCATCTTCTCATCCCAGGGTGATCCATCAGTCCTCCCTAGAACTCATCCACAAGCATCCACATCTAAACTCCAGTTAGGCCACAGAACTCACAATGCATTTGCCCCAGGTGCAAAACCACCAAGCATTCAAACCCCAAAGTAGTTTTGCCTATCTTGAGAACAATCCCAGCCTCTGTGGTTAAGTGGTGGTTTGGTGAGATGTGCAGTCCCAGCAAATGGAATGTTGTACAGTGTCTGGTTTATGAAAGATTGCCAAGGGAGGAAGAGGGAGGTAGGGTGCGAGGGAGGAAGGAGAGAAAATAGGGAGGAAAAAGGGAAATGGAGGGAGGGAAGGAGGGAGGAACTGGAAGGAAGGGAGGAAAGAAAGGGGGAAGGGGAAGGGAGGAAGAGAAGGAAGGCAGGGAGGGAGGGAGGAAAGAAGGGAGGAAGTGTTTGAGGAAGGAGGGAAGGAGAGAAGATAGGGAGAGAGCAAGGGAAATGGAGGGAGGGAGGGGAAGAGAAGGAAGGAAGGAAGGAAGGAAGGAAGGAAGGAAGGGTGCGAGGGAAGTTAGGGAGGGAAAAGGGAAAGGGAGGAAGGGAAGGAGGGAGGAAATGGAAGGAAGGGAGGGAGGGAGGGAGGGAGGGAAGGAATGGAAGGAAGAAGAAAGAAAGAAAGAAAGGTAGAAAGAAAGAGGGAGAGAGAAAGAAAGAACAACCAGACTNAGGGAGGGAGGGAGGGAGGGAGGGAGGGAGGAAGGAAGGAAACCTTTCTAAAGGTTGAAGAAGAGGTAGGATGACCAATGCAGTAAAAGTTATTCTGCTCAAGCAGCTAATCTTTTTTCCCCTCTCCTGAAGCAAACAGCAACCTGAGCATTGACTTACTCGGGACATTTTGTTCGATGGGTCAGTTCTATAAACGGATGAAGTTCGTTTCCTTGGTTAAGGAAAGGGGTTTTATCGTTTGTCACACACACATCTCCATTCCCCTAATATCCCAAAGGTCTGGCTGGCCTCAAGTGAAGCTTGGCCTATTCAATGCAAGTTGGACCTGATCCAGTGGTGATCCTTACTGGATTTCAATGGGATCCCAGCAGACAGATCCCAGCAGACAGATCTGAAATATCCCTTTACTTGGACATTAAAATCCATTCCATCCAACTCAACAACACCAGTCCTCAATCCTAAACTCCATCCTCAAATTAATTTAGGAGTTTCTTATGGCCACCCACCCCAAGGAAGAGAGCTTGCAAATTAATGGCTGGAAAAGTAGGTTAGACACCCCCCAAGAGACATTTTACCTGAAAGTCCCATCCAAGTTCCATAAAATCTATATATATATATATAAAAGTGAATCATCATGCATCATCACAACATCTCCAGAACCATAAAGCCTACCAACTTGAAATTTGGCATGTATGTTCCTCTTGGCTTCTAGCTGCTCACTAAGAAAGGATTTTGGAAATGACCATCAGAGCATTTAGTATTTCCTATATTATTATTATTAACATGCTCTGATGCTAAAGAGTTCTACTCCCCACCCACCTGCAAAACACAAGCAGAGGAGAGGAGTTTCAGTTTCAGATTTACTTTCACATCACCAAGCAGCTTTAGTACAGAACAGTTGAGCTAAGCTACACCCAGTCTCCTTGCTGTCTTCTTACTCACACAGCAAATTTTGTTTCAGTTTTCAAACAGCCTCAGCTCTCTGACACACTGACAGGACACTAGCCAGATGAATACCGATGGGTGCTGGTAGGCAGAGGCAGAATTTTTTTTCTCCTTATTTTCCTCCCCCAAAATTAAGCCCGATCACATCGTTTCATAGTGAAGCATGGGTATCCAACTAGTAAATAAATAAAACAGAATTAGAAAAACCTTTTTGGGGGGTTGAATGGAACTCATGGAATGTAAACCTCCCCAGTAAAGAGAAGACTTCCATTTATGCGAAACTCCATGTGTCCTGGACTTGGAAATGCTTTGAACCCAGAAGTTTGAACTGAACGAATTCTCAATTTTCTGGACTGGATCTCTTTGATTTGAAAGCTGAAGGAAACTTTTCTCCCAGCTGGTGGGAAGAAAAAAAAAAATCAGGTTGGTTTGGCAGCTGAAATGGAAACAAATGGCTCTCCCCTTCCTTGCCATCCAGTTTAGCCATCCGCCTCTGACCGTTGTCTGAACTTCCTTTTTTTAAACCTCCAAACCGAACTGGTTCCTCAACCTTTTTGCAAACAAACAAGATTGGGCTGTCTTTCTTCCTTTCTCTTAAAAAAAAAATTAAAAATATCCTTCCTAAATTAAGGAGGGAGGCCGCAGGCAATTGGGGAAAGCCGCAAAAGTCACACTCACACACACCAAAGTGGGCCTCCTTTAAAAAAAGGGAAGAAGGAAACTCCAGGAAACTCTGGACTTATGTCCATGATTGAGCACAACATTGGTTGCTAAGTGAGACATACATTAAGTGAGTTTTGGCTTGTTTTTACCACCTTTCTTGCCCCCCCTCCCGTTGTTCAACTAATCTGTTAAATTAGTCCCATGGTCATTAAGTGAATCTGAGCTTTCCCATTCACTCGGCTTGTCAGGTGGTCATAAATGGGGGCCGGGAACCCTGCAACCATCATAAATATGAGTCAGTTGGCAAGCCTCTGAATTTGGATCATGTGAGCATAGAGAAGCTGCAACATAGTTGGGTCATAGGTCTCAGGTATGAAGAACAGCCATATGTTCCCTTTTTTCAGCTTTGTAACTTCAAATGGCCATTAAACAAACCATTATAAGTCGAGGACTGCCTGTATTTGCACATAGAGGTTTCGGGTTTTGATTTTTTAAAAAAAAACCAGGATTTCAAACCATTAGATTCTGAGCATGTACTGCGCACACAACACACACACACACACACACACACACAAAATCACAAACACACATCTTTTGAAAGCTGACTTCTGATCAAGTTCAGGAAAGTTCAGCTTTCAGGGGGAGATTGGAAAGCCATAAGTAGCGATTTGGGGTATCCCAGAAAAAAAAAAAGAGAGAGAACTGTGCAAACCCCTGAATTCCAGCTGCAGAAAATCTACAAAGGGGGCAAACTTGGAACAAACTTTGTGGAAAGTTTTGCCGAGGCTTTATAGGATCCCCCAAGAAGGTGGTCCGAGTCCCGTAAACGACACCCCCCACCGACCCCCACCCCCTTTAGGTCTGTCCTGTCCCAAAGAAGGGACCCCTGAATATGGATACTCAGCTGAACGCCCACAAAGCAAGGTCGATTTCTGGGCAAGTTGCTGAACCAGCTTGGTCGGTGGAGTGAACTCTCTCCATTTCTCGGTTGATTTCGGAGCAGTAGGCTGGACTCGAGGGGAATATTATTCAGAAATCTCGAATTGCTTTCAGGAAAACTTTGCTCCTTCGCTTTTCTTTTTCTCCCCGGCCTAGGAAAGAAGGCCCATAGGCTGCGGTGTTGCCTTCCCAATGTGGATGTCAGGGGGCCCCTTTTTGCTTCACTTTTACTAAACATTTTGGGATCCCAGCCGATCCACCAATAAAATATATGCATATATGAGTAGCTCGGAGTTGAAACGAGGGTTTTCTTTGGGGGTCTCTGAGCTTGGTTTTTTTTTTTTCTTTCTTTCTTCCTGGCAGACNGGGTCTCTGAGCTTGGTTTTTTTTTTTTCTTTCTTTCTTCCTGGCAGACATTTCATGACCCAAACTGGGTAACTTCAAGACTGGACAAATTGTTGCCTAGTTTGTGTGATGAAATCAATGTCTGCAAGGAAATAACCGAGTTAAGTTGGATGTAAAAATTGGACAGTATTAAGTTGATGTTTCGGTGAGGAGGGTATCTGTATGCTTGGACCCCATTGAAATCCAATAAGCATCAAGGATCCCCAAGGTCAACTTTTTTGACTTTTTGCTAGCTCAGGACTCCCGAAGAGTCGTTCTTTCTAATGTCCCACGCGTCTAAATTCGGATTGGAGTTCGCTTATGCGGATCCACCCTGTTGCGCCTCTTTGCAGATCCTGCACCGAAGGTGGTTTCTTTTTTTTTTTACAACACCCGTGCCTTAAAACTTTTCACTCCTTTTTAGTAAAGCCTGCGATCTCCTCCTTTCTTTAACCCAATCCGCGGTGTGGGTGTGTGTATGTGTGTGTGTCTGGCTGTTTTGCGCCGAATCAAATCGCCGGGTTGACGTCGGGTTATATAACGTCTTTAGAACGGAGCCCTGGATTAAGGAAGGAGAGAAAGTTTTCGAGAAAAGATTGGATAGCCGTTTGTCTGAGATGGTGCATATAGTAGGGTGTCCTGCCTTGGGCATGTGGGTTGGACTAGAAGACCTTCGAGATCCCTTCCGACCCTCTTATAGGTCTCTGTATCTACCGATTTCTGCCCAAACGAAGGTGTTTTGGACGGGGCTCGAATCTGGTAGCGAAGTCCGGACAACCTGCCAGTCAGGGTTAAAAAAAAGTAAGCAATGCAGTTTTTGCAGTTTTGCCTGCTTACAAACCCAGAGTCTATACCAGCAGGTGGTGTGAACTTCTTGCTCGTTTATTTATTTTCCTGTAGGTCAGAAGGCAGACCAAGCACGCCAACGGCGACTTCTTAACCTCTCTTTAGGTCGACACGTAGGGTGGGAATCTTTCCCACTTAATACATCTATTTCCTGATATATTAAATTCGCCGTCTTCGGTCCACTTCTAAAGCCCCAAAACTTCCAGTCCCACCCACCACACGGAGAAGTGTGAATTTTTTTTAAAAAAAAAACAGTCATACGCGCGCGCACCGCCTTTTAAAAGGATTCTGCTTTGCGATTAAAAAACAACTCCCTTGCGGGTCGAGCATCAAGTTTCCGCCACTAAAGAATCCGCCTCGCTTTGTGACAATTGCGCCTGACTTTTCAGCCGGATAAAACTTAACCCACCGTCCCGGGGATTACCCGTAAAAAACAAAATACAAAACTTTCTGAAGATTGCTTTCGGGAAACCGAGGCACTCAAAAGTATTTCAACAGGGAAACGAAAACTCTACAGAAAACCTTCCCTTCGACATTGCGGCGGTGTAGGAAGCAGATCCGAATTTTGAAAGATTTCGGACGCTTTCAGATCAGCGGAGAAAGACACCCGGCAGGATGAGGTGTCCCTGTGTCTACGCACTACAAAACCCATCCCCAAAAGATCGAAATCCTCCCCCCAAAAAAACCAATAACCCACACTTCATGTGTTAGATGTAGGCATGAGGTGCTAATTAAGTTTCAGCTGGGGGAGGAAGTCCATAAGAGGAGATAATAAATAAATGAAGGCCAGATACTAAATCCTTTGCAACAATTCTACTTCAGCCTTTTAAGTAGACAAAGCAGGGCCAGGAGAGCAAGAACAAACAGAAAGGAAGTGGGTTTATTTTTATTTCCATGGCAAGATGCACCTTAAGACGGGTCATTATTTGGGATCGCAGGATATTGTCTCCAGCTCCGTTCTGAAAGAGAGAGAGAGAGAGGGAGGGAGGGAGGGAGAGAGAGAGAGAGAGAGACTTTTGGCTTGACGAGAGAGAGAGCTTTTGCTTCATGCAAGGAAAACAGCATAAGCCGCAGAAGTTTTTCTTTCTCTCAACCTCAAAACTCGCCAGAAATGAGTCTTTTGCAGCTCTTGGAGCAGGAGGCTTGCAGGTGGTCCCAAGACTTATTTCTGGGTGGAGTTTGGGGAGAGAACAGAAAGACTTGTTGCTGCTTTCCATTGCATGCATCCAAAAGCAAAAGAAGAAAAAAGTGGAAAGAAGCGACCCGCGTGGCAGGCCATCATGTGGGGTGCAGGGGGCAAGTCGCCCCAGTGAGCCCTTCCCCCTCTCTCACTACATGTGGTTTGCAATGTGTTCCTGCGGGCCATGTGGGCACTTGTGTTCCCACACACCCTGATTAATTGATTTGTGGGAGCTTTGGGGTGACATTTCTCTGCAGACCATCAAAATTTTCTTACAGACCACCCGAGGTCCCCAGCCCCACTGATTGGTGACCATTGCCTTAAGAGACAGTTTGGTCTTAGTATAGGGATCAGCAAGCAGTCAGCTCTGGAGCCACTGGGCTCTTTCATCCCTCTAGTGTGGCTCCCTGTCTCTCAAAATATGCATTACACAACTGCCAATGTGCAACACATGCGATTTATTGAGCTTTTTCAATTCCCAGTAGGCTAACCATGGATAAATCCAAGAAAAGAAAAGTTTCAGAAAACCGCATCTTTAATTCAACTATATATGCTATTTTTGTGGCCTCTCAGAAATAGTCAAGCGGGGGGGGGGGGCATGGGGGGTGTTTGTGGCTCCCAGTGTTTTCTGTAGAAAGAGGTCCAAATGGCTCTTTTGAGCATCTGGTCTAGTAGTTAAGGCTAGAAAGAGGGAGGCCCTGGGTTCAAGTCCCACTTTAGCCATGAAAGCCAATGGGGGGGAAGGGGGTGGGTGGGGTGGAGTTGATCTTGGGCCAGCCACTCTCTCTCAGCCAAATTCACCCCACAAGGGTTGTTGTGGGGGAAATAGAAGGAGGAAGGTGTGTTGGATACAGCCAGGCTTGAACTGTTTGCAAATTATTTATTATTATTATTATTATTATTATTATTATTATTATTATTATTATTATTATTAATAATAAGACTGGTGTGATACAAATCAAAAAAAGCATTTCAAATGCAGACAGCTAATGAGAGCCATTTAATATAAGACCTTATTATATGAACAAGTTTCATCGGTTTTCCTTGGTACCAGTGCTGTCCTCTGGGTTTTGGAAGAGTATCCCGAATTTGGAAAGAAAGGAGTACACGTGCACACCCATTCCCTTACACACACACACACACCCAGTAGCTGTCCTATCAGGACAAGCAACCGCGGAGTTAAACGCGCATTCTTTTGCGACATCGTTCGCATTCAAACGCACCAACGATGACTTCGAGTTTCAAAGGTGTTCGTCTGAATTGCAACTGGATGCAGGTCATCTCCTCCTCAGAGAAACGCGACGTTTTCCCTCAAAGAAAGACAGCAAATCCATGCGATTCGCTTGGGACGAATCCGAATTCTCAAGGTCTGTATATTTTCTTTGGCTACTGGCTCTCTCTCTCTCACACTCACACACACTCTTTCTCCAGCCCCTTCTTCCCTTCCCCGCGTCTTTTCTCACACTTTCGATAACCGATTTGACCATTGCTTTGCGGTCATTCTTTATATTTTTATGAATAGAATAGCTTTCTTGGGCAACTCCGCTCCCGTGTGTGCCTCCAAGAAGCCGGATATTTTCTTTAAAGTTGGCTTGCGGGCTGAAATAGCCACAGCAATAGCGCTTAGACTTATACACCGCTTCACGCTGCTTGACAGCCTGTCTCTAATAAGCGGTTTCCAGCGTCAGAAGGTTGCGCTCCCCCCACCAAATCTGGGCCCTCGTTTTATCGACATCGGAAAGATGAAAGACTGAGTCAACCTTGAGCGGTCAGAATCGAACTGCTGTCAGTGGGCAGAAATAGTTAGCTCTGTAATGGCCATGTTGGTTCCCACGATGCTTTAACTAGAGGTTCACTGAATCCTGGTTGAGTCAAAGAGGAGGAGGAGGAGGAGGAGGAGGAGGAGGGCCCGAAAGTATCCTTCAGCGCTTCGGCCTTGCAACAGCTTTCGGTTATAAGTCACTGCTCGTGGGAACCCGACTCGGCATTACGTTTGTGACAAATGGCTTCGCAGCTATTCTGAGTTAGGGAAAGAGCCGGTGGGTTGTTAGGGACAGTTAACAGTTGCATAGCTGAGGCTCAGCTAATTAACAGCTCATTAGGCGAGTCGAGGGGACAGTCCGAGGATAAGTCTTAGGAGAAGCTCCGCGCAAACGCCAAGTCAACACAGGGAGCAACTCAGCTGTGCCAGCTACCCCCGCGGTCCCCAGATACACCCCAGAGCAACGAAAGGGGCGGCTAAAGTTGCGAGAAACTGACATCCGCCCAACCTTCCTTGGCACAATTTTCCCGTGTCGCTTTTCCGGGGTGCGGAAATCCACTGCGGGATCCTAGAGGAGGGAGACGGGGAGGCGCAATCGGACCCGGCGATCCTACCTTTCTCTATTCCAAGGGAAGGGAAGTTGTTTTACGCGCGCGCACTTACACACCCTCACACACAAACACGAGGAGTCGCGCTAACTTAACCTGGATTATTTTAGAGCGAACCGGGCCAGTATTCGGGCGTAGTTTGCAGGCCGAGGGTGTGGAATCCAAGACAAATTTCAGATTCCGCCACCAGGCGTTCACCCCAATGGACTCTCAAGGAAAGCGGGGTGTCTCTCTGCACAGATCTATTTCTGAAGAATAGATCCCAGGAGAATTAACCTACCTCGGTAGGCTGGGATCTGCCTCTACTGGGATCTGTTTGCAAGGACCATGATAGCTCTTTCTTGTTTCGTTGGGATCCCAGCCCCTTAACACCCTAGATCGCCTCGTCTTCTAGAAGGAGGAACTTTCTTTCTTTCTTTCTTTCTTTCTTTCTTTCTTTCTTTCTTTCTTTCTTTCTTTCTTTCACTCTTTCACTTTTTCTCTTTCACTCTCTTTTTTCTCTTTTTCTTTCTTTCTTTCCTTCTTTCTCTTTCTTTCACTCTTCTCTTTCACTCTTTTCTTTTTTTCTTTTCTCTCTTTCTCTCTTTTTCTCTCTCCTTCTTCTCTCTCCTCCCTCCCTCCCTCCCTTAGTCCCCCTCTCGTTTCCAAGAAAAGAGCAAACGGTTTTTACCCTTCCTCCTAAACTACGGAGGAGCAGTTTCTGGTCTCTGGGGAACATTCGCTATTTCAATGGCCTGCGGGGAAAGCCGAGAAGGAGGAAGGCAGATCAACAAGTAGACGGTCAAACCAGGACATAAAACAACCCGGACTTCATTTTTGGATGCCTCTAAACTTAATATTAAATATCCTAAAGGCGATTTTCCAGGCCAGCTCTTCCTCTTTTGCCCCAATGAAAGAAATAGACAAAGCCCCGAGAAGACCTGGGGATTGCCCTCAAGGTGGTTTGGAGGAGGGGGCGCATGGAAACCCGAGGTTGCGAGCTGGGTCCCTGTCAAAAAAAAAAAAGTATAAGAAAGAGGCGAGAGCCAGTTGGGGGCCTCAGGTGTTCTTGCACGAGGTGTGTGTGTGTGTGTGTGAGAGAGAGAGAGAGAGAGAGAGAGACTAAAAGAACTCAAGGGGATATTTCCTCCGTTCAAAAACGCTTAAATAAATCGGAGCTGTATCTTTCCAATCTAACCCTCCTTTCCAGTCTCAACCTGCCCTTGGAGAGAGAACTGAACGGCAAAGGCTTTTCGGTTCCATTAATTTCGGGGGGCGGTTTGGTGGTGAAACGTGGGCCCTGTCTCTCTTGCACCAGTCGGAAGGACTCCGTTTGAAATTCGGCACAAGTGTGACACCTACCTGTGAATTTGGGAAGCGGTCCAAGGCGACCCCCGCTCACTTCTCCATTTGCGCGCACTCATCTGCGCCACCACCCCCAGCCACCACCCCCAGAAGTCCCGTCCGCGCCTTTGGCAGAACGGAGCCCAATGGGGAGGGGGAGGGAGAAATCATTTCAGCCGCCCTCGACTTTGCAAACTTTAGCAGGGCCTAGAGAAAGCGAGAGCGAGAGAAACCGAGGAACAGAGACAGACAGACACACACATACACACACACAGAGAGAGAGACACAGAGAGAGAGAGAGAGAGAGAGAGAGAGAGAGCGCTCAGGCAGCAAGCGAGGAAAGGAACCAAGCGCCAGGCCAGGCGTGCACGGATTCACACAATCTCGCGGCTCTCCCGGGTATTCTTCGTGCAGAGAACCGCTCCATAGAGGAAACACAAACCGACTGTAGAATCGAACTTCCTTCGCGAGCTTCACCGGCAAAAAAAAAGGACAGCTTTGCCTAAAAAGCCGGGAAGGGTTAAATTAAAAGACTTTGGGGGCGCGGGGGGCGAGCGACTCTTAAAGAATCCGACTAAAGAACCGCGAGGCGTGAAAAAATCGCGGCTTCTTCCATTTTTTTAGCCCGCCGTTTGCAGCGTTTCTTTCCTTGACCTCCCACGACCGCCCAAAATCTAGGCAGGGACGAGCGTCGGCACCTCCCGTGCGTCGCATCCCTTTCCCAAAAACCGATTCGCCCCCCGCAAAATCTAGCAAGAAGTGGAAATCTCTGGGGTGAAGCTGGGCCACCGCCGGAGGGTTCACACGACCAAACGGTAGTCCTTCCCCCGGCCCGTTTTCAAATGATATGGCTTTGGGGCTACGATTTCTACTTGAAAATCAGCCGAATTTGAAGAGTCTTTTGGCCTGTGTATAATCTGCCCAGGTGAAACATCTCTCCTAACCATCTGCTCCTTCCATTGGCCCCTTCCGCCCGCCTACCCCAAATCCATTCCTAGGCCAACCTTCCCCAAAACCGGTACTAGAAATACCCTCCAAAAAGCAGGGTTTTTATCTCCGGCTCCTAGCCGTAGTATTTTTCCCGTTCTCAACCTAAACGAGGTGGGGAAAAAAATCATTTGAATATTTCCTTTGTTCGGTTTCTCTGTCTCTCCTCTTTTCTTTGTTTGTTGCATTAGAATTGTCATCCCTCGCCCCCCCCCCCC
>BHFT01026219.1:36286-55419 GCA_004320025.1 Laticauda laticaudata
AACCCCCCCCCCCCCCATTTATGGCGGTTGCAGTATCCTGGGGTTGCATGATCTCCTTTTGCAACCTTCAACCAGCCAAGTCAATGGTGGGGGGAAACCTGTGGCAAGAAAAGTTCTAAAACAGAGGCACTGAACTGATGAACTGATGAACAGAGGCACAGTCACTGAACCAATGTCTCACTTAGCAACAAAAATCTGGGGCTGAATTGGGATAGTCGTAAGTTGAGGACTACCTGTCTAAACATCTTGGCCCCTTTGCTTTGGCCACAGAGCTCCTCGCCTCCCAGAATTCCAGCTTTTGAAAGCCCTGGTAGATAATTTTTTGAAGTACCGAACGATTTAGTCAAAACCTCCTTCGCTGTGGTTGTCACCTGTTTTGCATCAAACTGCAAAATGTGTTTCTTCAAAATCTCTCTCTCTCTTTTTTACTGCTTTATCTGCACATTGATAGATTGTGTGCATGACCAGGCTGGAGTGAGACATACTTGGGAAGGCAATATATATGTTTAACCCACGGCTCACAGAGAGAAAAGACCCAAATCTAATCTCCTTTTCATGGGCTCGTTGGACTCCGGTTGTTTAAGGGAAAAGGTGAAGTTTGACTGGGAAGTTTTCTCCTCCTTGATGCTCTAGGTTGTTGCTGCCACAGATCTCTTTGAGAACCATAAAAAGGCATAAATATCATGCTTGGGAAGTTTTCTTTCCCCTGAATAGATGAGGGGAGAATTGGTCGCGGTTATGAATTGGTGCATCTTTTCTGTTTTTTTTTTTAAAGAAGTATTTAAAATATCAGAGTTGGAAGGGACCTTAGAGGTCTTCTAATCCAACCCCCTGCTTAGGCAGGAAACCCTACATCACTTCAGACAAATGGTTTTCCAATCTCTTCTTAAAAACCTCCATTGTTGGAGCATTTACAACTTCTGGAGGCAAGTTGTTCCACTTATTAATTGTTCTCACTGTTGGGAAATTTCTCCTTAGTTCCAAGCTGCTTCTCTCCTTGATTAGTTTTCATCCATCCATTCTTGTCATGCCTTCCTAGTGCTTGGGAAAATAGGTTGACCCAAACAATAGAATAAAAGAATAAGAGAGTTGGAAGGGTTCTTGGGGATGATGGTCTTGTAAATCTCTTAGAAAACCTTTGGTTTTTGCTTTGGATGTTGGAGAATGGAAGGATTTACATTCCCTTCAGACAGCTGGTCATTTGCATCTTTTTAGAGGGTCATTGAAGCACTTGGGGGTTTACCTGTATCCTCCTGGTTCCTGTTGTCTGCAATGTTTTCCTCTGGAAGTCCATTCCTACTCCCACTCCACTCAAAGGGTGTTCAACGATCCTTTGGAAGGATGCAAGCTGTCTGCAAGGAATATAAATCTTTCCATTCCCTACCATCCAGTCAAATCTGAAGAAGCTTCTTGGATGAGAAGTGAAACATCTTTAAAAAGAAAAAAAAAAACAAGAAAGTCCAGTTGCCTCCTGAAAAAGCACCTTTGGGTCAACCCTGACCTTGATGCCTGAGAATCTCTAGAGATTAATAGCTGTACCTGTTTTGACAAAAAAAAAAAAAAAGCCATTTTGTGGCTTCCCATACTCAGCCTTCCTGCACAGCCTTCCTTCTTCTCTCCCAACTATGAGAAAATTAGAGAGGAATTCCTTAGGAGATTGATACAGTTCCAATATCATCTTCTTGTCTATTATAACAAAGAAGTGTGCAAATTTCCCCCTCTGCCTTATGGCCACCCACAGTGTTAATAACTTCCAGGTAAGCTGAACCCATGTCGTCTAGATGAAACCCAGCCCTCTAGCCATTACCTTCCCAACTCCATCTCTTGGTTTCCACCATAACTTGTCTTTAATTTGACAGACAGGAATTTTGTGCAGGATGTCCCGATTATTGAATTGCGATCCAGAGATGCTGAGGTTGCGTCGAGGTCTGTGTTTGTACTGGAAGGACCAAATTTCATTCTCCCTCAGGAGGCAAGCCCTGTCTAGACTGTCTCACCCTAGATGGCACCTCCTTTAGGAAGCTGGCTTCCATGACACAAGTCTTCCCCTGCAAACAGAAAAATTAGGTCTCAGGGAGATGCCCAGACGTGACCGTTTTATGAATATTAATTGTCTGCAGGATGGTAGCCCAGATATTTGCTGTGCCATAAATTTCTTTGGTGGCCCTTGTCTGGTGCTCCCTACAGATATTTTGATGCCGTTCTCAGGGTAGAAAATGGCACTCAGCCGTTGTTTTATCCATGAGGTGACCCAAGTCTGAACATCCCATGATTCGTTGCAGAAAAATATATTTGACAGCCATATTGGTTTTTGACTTTCTTGTTGAGAAAATACCTGGAATCTCTAAGGGATCTTTCCAGATTAAGTAGTAGATGAGCAAGGAGGCTGAAGACAGATGGAGGAACAAATCCCTCAAAAAGATAGACAGATAGATAGATGGATGGATGGATGGATGGATGGATGGATAGATAGATAGACAGACAGACAGACAGACAGACAGACAGACAGACAGACAGACAGACAGATAGATAGATAGATAGATAGATAGATAGATAGATAGATAGACAGATAGATAGATAGATATTTAAAATAACAGAGTTAGAAAGGACCCTGGAGGTCTTCTATATAGATAAGATAGATGAGAGAGAAAGAGGAAGAGAGAGAAATTGATTTTCAAGCAAAGAAATGATATAGACAGATGGGTATGTAGATGGATGGATGATACAGACAGATGAGAGACAGACAGACAGATAGATATAGATGAGAGAGAGAGGAAGAGGGAGAGAAACTGATTTTCAAGCAAAGAAATTATATAGATGGGTGATATAGATAGATGATAGCGATGATAGATAGATAGATAGATAGATAGATAGATAGATAGATAGATAGATAGATGAGGTAGATAGATATAGACATACATATTCTGCTGTTTCTGAGCAAAATAATAAACTTAAAAACACAACCCCAAAGGGATTTTCTTTGGCACTCCAAGACAATACAGAAACCTCTATCACAGGGGAAAAAAAGGAATAAACTTAGAAATAACAACTCAGAGGGATTCTACACAATCTCTAAGGTCCCCCTCAAGAATAAAGGTGACAATACAGAATCCTCTTTCACAGGGAAAGAAAAATTTCAGCAGAAGCAAAGGACATGTTTTAGCACACTCCACAGAGGAATCCATTACTCATTTTGACTTGGCAAGAGAGGTGAGCCGCTAAAAGTGGCATGAATTGCTCTATCAGATGCTAGAACCAACAAGCCGTTTAAAATACCTTGAAACAAGTACAGATAATAATTTAAAGCATCTGGGTGTTGGTGTTGCTTTGCTTTGCTTTTGGTTAGCTTTTTTTGGCCAGGCACACCTGAAAGACAGCAGAGTTGGCATGGGCAATGTCTCCTTAGGAATGTCATTGCTGACGTTGGGCTGTCAAAAGCCTTTCTCCTCCCAGGAATCTTCCAACCCACGAGATCACGAGATCCCCTATCTCCAAAATGATCTCAGAAAATTAGGCCACCGAGCTGCAGTCAATTTAAACAAACATACCCAAGAGGGGTGGTTGAAATTTGGTACAAAAACTCAGGATAATAACATCTAAACCACCGACAGATCATCATGAGAGCAACAGTGGTATTCCAAATCATGGAGAAATGAGCCAGGCAAGAGTTATGACTTTAGACACTTGCTAATAAATTGTTCGGGTGCCAGAGGATTCTCTCCGGGTATGAAATCCCACAGTCTAGGTGTGGCCAAGGTGAAGACTTTATTTTGAGTTCTTGTGGACCTTGGTTCTCCAAGCAACCGTGTTTGCCTTAAGGGTCAGCCTTGAAAGCTCAGTGTGATGACCTGGAGTGTGGCACAAAGGCAACATAGTCACATAAGTAAAAAAAATCTTTAATACCTCCAACTTTGCTCCCAATGTCCAGGTTACCTTCGGCTAGAGAAAAAACTTTCTCAAGAACAATATTTAAATGGAGGAAATTCAGTCCAATAACAAAGTACATAGAAACTGTAAATAAAAATCCACACAAACCATGCTGCAGCAGTTAACCAAACAGGGCAGGATAAGGAATTGTGGAACTCAAAGGCCAACAAAACGCACATAGTTGGGAAGACGCCAGGAACCCAGATAAGCCTTGATAAACAAAGATAACTCCCAGTTTACTTCTAGCAACTTTGCTGTGCATAGCTTACCTTTTTAAACACTGTTTTCCCAGCTGCAACTAATGAAGGGAATCAGGGCCCTTTCCTCCCCTGTAAGCCATGCAACTTGCATTGTTCCCTTCTCCATTCCTCCCTGCGTGCCCTAGGATGAAGAGGGTATGGGCCTGGATCTTCCTCTGAATTCCCTCTGCCTTGCTCTACCTCTCCCCAGCCAAACTGTGTCCTTACTCAGTTTCTTCCACAGCCGCCAGAGCCACACTCCCACTCCCTGTCAGCTGTTGACCTCCTCCTCATAATCAGATTCCAACAGGGGCATGACACTCAACCAGATTGAGATCTAGGCAGGGAGGGGCTTCAAAAATTTTAGCAATGAGTTCTCTGCTGGTTGCTGGGTGGGCGTGGCCTAGTCGGCCTCCTGCACCATGACAGGGGGGATTGTTTTTGCCTCCCCTGGACTCTGGAGGCTTTGCTTGAGCCTCTGGTAGGGTGAAAACAGCCTGCCTGGGCTCCAGAGGCTCTCTGGAAGGCAGAAACAGGCCCAGGGGTGGGATTCAAATTTTTTAACAAGCAGTTATGTGGGCATGGCTTAGTTGGTGGGTGTGGCTTGGTGGTCATGTTATTGGCTGAGCAATGCCAACTCAATATCACTCACATCAAGGCATGCATCTCCTGCCTGGCCTCTCATGCCTGTGGGGATGCTGCAACAGTCGTAAGTGTGAAAAATGGTCATAAGTCACTTTTTCCAGTGCCATTGTAACTTTGAATGGTCACTCCACACAAGCAAAGTACCAGCAAAGGAGGGGAACAAAACTCTAGAGACGTTCCTGAGACAGGAAGTCTAGACCTGCCAAGAATGTAATCAGGGTTAACGGAGAGGCAGTTTCTGTAAGCAACACCAGAATGTTTCCTTCCTGCCTTCCTTACAGGATTAGGCCAGTAATTTCTTCTAACAACCGGTTCTCCAAACTGCTTGGAATGTGAACAACCGGTTCTAGCAAATAGCTGCGAACCAGTAGAATCCCACCCCCGAATGGGCCCATTTCCGGCCTTCCCAAACTTCCGGGAGGCCTGGTTTTCACCCTCCCTTGAGCCTCTGCATGTACCCTGCACTTACCTGCACCCAAAATGGGCTATGTTGGGATTCCTGGGAGGGGAGGAGAGGGGTGGGCAGGACCAGCCAGGAGTGGGATTTGGGGTTTCTCCGAACTGCACAGAATCTTAGCTGGGGCTGTCACGAACCCATGCGAACCCCCATCTGCCCACCCTTGGTCTAGGTAGTAAATTTATGAGTGAGAAAATATAATTTTTCAGCGCTTGTGGTTTTAGCAAAGTCGGAAAGCAAGAGCTATTTTGAAAACGAGTCTGAAAATGAACAGGCAAACAATACAAATTCCATCCACAGGGCTATTTGTATCAAGAAAGAGGTCGTGGGACAAAGTTTAGTTCGAGCTGAACTTTTGGGGGTGAGGTTGAAGTTTGGGGCAGTATTTATCTTTTAATTTCTCACAAATCTTTTAAAGATAATTGGGATGTGTGTCTGTGTGTTTGTGTATTTCTATTGTTTTAGGTGGAAGAAAATATACTTATCCAGTTGAGTTGCTTCAATTACACAGGGGTTAAAGATGTATGTATAAGTCTTCTGTCTTAACACTCTATTTTACGTGGAGGAATTATTCTCAGTATCACTTGACATCTCCACCGAGGACCTAAGAACCTCTCATAAATGCCATTCAGTCCATAGCAGTTAGGGGGTTAGAATAAATTTATAATGATGATAATAATAAAATACTTATAAAATATTATCATCATTACAAGTTTAATATAATTGCCTAATTTCTATGGACTAAATGGCATTTCTCTTTTCTTAGGTTAATTCTCCTCCTTTAACTTCGAACATTTTTCTGGTTAACCAAGCTTCTCCATCTGAAAATGATCAAGTGAAGGGTTCTTCAGAAAGTTCTTTAGATTATCTTGATGGAACATTTGAGAGCATTTTCTTCTTTTTCCCCTTCTCAGTGGCCACATTTTTCCCTTGTAAAGTGGGACGGTGTGTCCTTTTGCCCTTTTATTTCTCTTGTGGCTGGTTGGCAATATTGTTATAATGCAGATAGTTTTTTGAGGGCTGGTTCTGAACAGCTGAATTTTCAGAAACTAATTGGAAGACAATGCTTGAGGCACCACCATGCAAGGACTGTATCTTTAATGTCCATAATTTTTACAGTAGGTTTGTTGTGGGTTCACTCATTAGCTTTTAATCTCTTCTCTTCTCTTCTCCTCCCTCTCCTCCCTTCCTCCCTTCCCCCCTTCCCTTCCTCCCTTCCTTTCTCTTCCCTTCTCTCGTCTCTCCTCTCTCCTCCCCTCCCTCCCCTCCCCTTTTCTCCTCTCTTCTCTTCTCCCTTCCCCTCCCCTCCCCTTCCTTCCCTTCCCTTCTCCTCCAAAGAGTCCAGCAAGGCTGAGCTGAATTCTCTATGGAAATAGCATCAGAGAAACTGTCAAATGGATGGAAACAGATGAAAAATACAGTTTGTTGAAGACAAGACAGTCACCTAATGTTTTTTTAGAATTGCTTAGTATTCAGCTTCCTAGTGGAAGCCAAGCACATTTTGTTTATGTATTGATTCTATTTTTTTATTTTAAAAAAATTCTTTTTCTGCTTTTCTGTTTTCAAAACACTCCCAACAGTGAACACAATCATTAAAAACAGAAGTTAGAAAAGAGAACCAATATTTAAAACAACCGCTTCAAAAGTACAACAAAAAGAAAGAACGGATTCCCTCAAAACAGAGTAAGAATGATAAAGAAATAACATACATCACATTCATCTGGAGGTAAACAATTCTAATAGTCCCCAAATACACAACTTGGCAACACTGAGATTCTCTTTGTGAAATGAAAGGATATGGATATTAAGAAAGGGGCTGGGTGTGGTGTCATGATTGAAGCCCAACCCTTTTAATATGTGCTTGCAAGCAGTACCAAGAAAGAGAGTTTCAAATGTGCCATTTTGTTCGTTGGTTTGTGGATTAGACTTGTATGCCACCCATCTGGTCTGAGGGAAGCGCTGGGTGGCTTACGAACATTTTGAGCTTCAGGATTCCTCCAGAAGGACAGGCTTGAAGAAAAATGCCTAAATCACAATGCAACCGCGTGTTTTGCTTTAGGAATTCTTTTAAAAAGAATTAGCCTTTTGCCTCTATAAGTTTCCTCTTCGGTAAAGAGTGAAAAAAAGAATCCACAGAAAAATAAAGCCCTTTTCATTTTGTTTGCAATGCAGTAATTTCCTGTAACTATGTCTGTCTGTCTGTTTGTCTGTCTGTCTCTATTTATTTACCAATCCATTCACCTACCTACCTATCTTCTATCATCCATCCATTGACCATCCATCTATTCACCCACCCATCCTCCATCCATCCATCCTCCATCCACCCACCCTCCCTTTATCCATCCATCCACTCACCCACCCTCCATCCATCCATCATCCATCCATTCACCCACTCAACCACCCTCCATCCATCCATCAATCCATCCATCCATCCATCTATCCATCTACTCACCCACCATCATCCATCCATCCATCCATCTTATATCTATGGCTGCCTTTCTCGCAAAATATGACTCTCGATGGCGTGCAATAAAAATAGCCATAAAATGACAAGATTAAAAACAAGCACCCCACAATTTAACCATTCACATTATTTTTCAAAAGCAAGGAGGAAGCTATTAGGTGCTATGAGCAATGAAATCACCCCCTTAAACCAACATTTCCTTGACACCTTGAAGACTGTTACTGTTAATCTTCTCATCAATCCTTATCAACCCATCCCCTCCCACTTGTGATTGTAGGACTGTAACTTTGTCGCTTGTATCCTCACGATTTATATATTGACTGTTTTCTAGTATGATTTGATTGCTTATTGTACCCTATGACTATCATTAAGTGCCTTATGATTCTTGATTCTAGATGAATGTATCTTTTCTTCCATGTATACTGAGAGTATTTACACCAAGACAAATTCCTTGTGTGTCCAATCACACTTGGCCAATAAAGAATTATATATTCTATTCTTTCAAGGATGGGGCCAGTCTTCACCTCAGGGGTGGGGTGAGGTAATATTCCACCGGGGGGGGGGGGNCCCGGGGGGGGGGGGGGGGAACAGCAGAAAAGGCCCATTGGCGGGGTCCCATCAGTGGTAGCTCCTTAGCTGATGGGATCTTCACCATACTCCTTCTTCATAGCTCTCAACCTTAAACACTACTAATTTTCAAGTGCCTTGTTGGTGAAATGTGACACCGTCAGAGCAAATTGAGTTAAGATTTTCTCTTCCCCTCTTTTTTTCTTTCTTTCTATGTCTGCCTGTCTTTCTTCAGAGTCTGCTTTGGGGCTCAAGAGCCAACAGATTGGAAGCAGGTTACGAAGCGAAGGTAAAACGCCAGGTTGCCCCAAGGTGAACGCGAGCAGGCCAGCCTGTGTCTGCATCCAACCTGCAAGCTTGATTACATTACAGCACACAATCCATCTTCAGAGGCAAATTTATAGGGAATCAAATCATTATTGATTGGCTAGGAGCTGGGAGCTGCAGCTGACAGACCGTAAGCCCAATCGGACAACACTGACTTAATTCCGCAAGCATTTCCAGGGAACACTTTGTTTGTGCAGCTAAAGCTATTGCCTCTTGCCCAGTTTGGAGCTGTGAGTGATGGAGACAGTAGCTGGGCCTGCTAAGTGTTTAAATGATGACCACCATTATGTTGCTGTGATTTTCCTCCCCCTCACCATCCTTTCTTCTCCGAAATGTGAGATTCTGGGCAAGAATTACACCTGTTCTCTCATCTCCTCTGAATCTCCACTTGGCTGGCGATGGGGTGGTGGTAACAATGATTGATTTGTTTGTGACAGATTGCAGGAAACAACCATTGATTTTTCAATATTTTTGCCTTAAAATTATTTACAGTTGTAACCATGGGGATGTCTTTCCATGGGCTGTCGGCTTCTGAAAGACGCCGAGATAATATTCCCGACTCCCTGACAAGACAAATTATCTGTAATGACTGCAGTAGCTGAAGGGTATACTTTTATTTTAAAATATGTCAATAACTGCAGTGACTAAACGAATATTGATTCAGCATAATGAAGCCTGAATAATGTGAAAATGGGATCCTTCAAGGGAAAGAGAGGAGATATTCTTCCCCCTCCTTCCTTCCTTCTTTCCTTCCTTTCTTCTCCCCCCTCCCCTTTTTTAGCTTGAAGCAAAGAAGTCTTCTTGTCTTTATGGCCATTGGTCGAAAATGTGCAACTTATAAGCATTTTCATGGATGAACAATGAAGACAGATTGGATTTTGCTGAGAGCCTCAGTGTACAACATCTCTCAAATAAAGGAACCTTTTTCTAAGTTAAGTCCTTTGAAGAGAAGGGGAAAAACAAAGACTTCACACTGGAAATCTTTGAAGGTTGGAATTTTGGGGAAAGGGGAAATGACTGAAGAATCAAAGGGTAGATCAGATGCTCTCAAATTTATTCTTAGAAACCTCTCTCCAAGCACTTCTGTAGGAATTGAATTGCTGACTTTGCAATTCTGGCCTTTTCCTTCCGCCATTCTTCTGGAGAAGAACGCAAGGGAGGTGTTTGACCTGGTGGGACCACCAGCGCTGCTTCCAAAAAAACATGGATCAAGCAGGACAAGGAGTGGCCAGCACTGGGACAAAGCTCAAGACCTTCTAGCAACATCTGGAGGATGGTAAGGAATCAAAAACATGGGAAGCTTGTTTCTTTCTAGCATGAATGATCCCCAAGCACATTTCTTGGAAATATTCTTACAGCCACGGTATGGAATGAAGATAAAAATCTATACTCTTATTTTGTGTGCAGGAGAGATCTCAAAAGCCTTTTATTACTGAGCGAATGCTGTTTGTGGAAAATTAAGGATGACTGGTAAAGATTATGTAGCAGGAAAACCCATATTTTAGCTTTCCACCATTTCATTATAGCTGTGATGCATGTTCCTGTGACATTTATGACTTAATTTTATAAGTGCCCATGGAGTATTTGGGGAATAAAGTCTTTTAGAATCCCTGCATCGTATTAAATAGTCTGGGGTGCTGTTTGCAAACTAATAACATAAGATTGGTATTCAACTGTCTCCTCAATTTCAAACACTTTAAAAAGTTTTCATCAATTCAAGTGTGTCCAATATCTCTTTGATTAAAGGTTTATTTTTCATGGGCATATATATGTATAAAGGTATATAGCAGAAGATTATTAGCAAGAAAAAGAACCAATTTGCAAGCAATAATAATTTCTGTGAAACTGATGCAGACTGAAGGTCGAGATCCCACCCCCATTTTAAACTGAAGGACCAATGAAAACACAACCCCCTCACGTCTGTTTTATTTCTGCTAAAGATGACAGAATGTTTTTTTTTCCTCCAGGTGGTTCCATTTTGCGTGCATTGGTTAGTCTGGTTCCACCCTGACCTGTAAAACAACAACAACAACACCTTATCTGTATAAATCCATTTCTTCTTTGAAAACTCACTCTTTTCTTGAAACCTGTCTCATCCATTTTCACTTCAGCATCCTTGGCATTTTTTTTAAAAGAAAAGCTCGAGGAAGTGTGAAGGTATTTCTCTTTCTTTTCCAATGGAAAGGGAAAAAAAGGAAAGAAAGAAAGGAAAGGAGCGAAAGAGGAAAGAAGGAATGAAAGAAAGAGAAAGGAAAAGAAAGAAAGAAAAGGTTCTGTGATTCATTTGCCTTTTTGCAAATAAATAAATAAGGCACCGATCTCGGCCTCTCCTTTCTAAATGAATGCATTTTATTGCACTCTTCTAAAGGCGAGCTCCAGTTTTCTAGCTGCACTGATGTCCTTGGAATGCTGGGAACAGCTGGAGCTGGAGACTTATACATAATTTACAAACAGTGGAAAGTTCCCGCTTTCTCTTTATTTATTGTGTGTGCACATTTCATTTCCAGCTTGGTTCAGGTTGCTTTCATTTGATCCCTTTGCCATTCTGACCTGCCGTATTTTATGGGGGTGTCCTGAAAGCCACTTTTTCAGTTGTGTGGCTTAGTGTAAAAGGAAACAGAAGGCAGCTGAAAGGAGGTGCCCAGTGCCTGTTCTAAGTGGATTATACAGAGGTTTAGGAGTCGATTTTCCTCACCAGGGTCCCTAGATTCAGGATGGGGTGTGATTGATGATCATTCACTCCAAGGATCTAAGTTCTTCCTATCTAAGTACCATCATTTGCTGGATCAATGCTAGCATTTCCAGTAAAGTGTTAACAGAATAACAGAGTTGGAAGGGGCTTTGAAGGTTTTCTAGCCCAACCCCCTGCTCAAGCAGGAGGCTCTATATCATTTCCAATGTTGGAGCATCCACAACTTCTGAAGGCAAGCTGTTCCACTGATTAATTGTTCTCATTGTCAAGAAATTTCTCCTTAGTTCTAGGTTGCTTCTCTCCGAGATAACTTTCCAATCCTTACTTCTTGTCCTCCCTTCAGGGGCTTTGGAAAATAGGTTGACCCTCTCTTCTTTGTGGCAGCCCTACAAATATTGGAACAATACTATCATATCATTCTAGTTGTTCTTTTCATTAAATGAGACATACCCAATTCTTACAACCATTCTTTGTTTCTTTTAGCCTCTTTGTTGCTCTTCTCTGTACTCTTTCTAGAATCTCAACATATTTTTCATGTTTTATCATGGATATGAAGGAATTTCTAATGCTATAAATGATGTTATGGGAGGAAGAGGTGAGTGTGTTTATGAATGGTGAGGAGTCCAGAGGGTGTGGGCCTAGTGGTCAGAAACAGCTGTGTTCTGTAACTTGTGAAGTAATCAAACACACCTGAATCTTTCTGCTTTCAGTGATTCCTCTGGCTTTTCTGCAGTCATGATTAAGTTGAAGAATACTATTTTTTGCTTCCACTTGCACACTGGCTTGAAGGAACTGAAATGACATGTGATGGGAAAGTGTCTATGGTTGGACCAACTTGAGATAAGGATTTCCATTAACTTTACCTCCTATCTGGTAGTGTTTTATCAAGGAAATGATATATTGAAAGTATCTGATCATGCTTGGTCAGGAAGACATACTTCCCTTTCTCCTCTGTGGCAATATTGAAAATATTGAACTATTGAAAATTCTCAGTTATAATTAGTTGAGCTACCTAGAATGCAAGATTCCTCTTTTCAACTTGTCTCTTGAGCTAAAGTTATAATTTTGACCATAAAAATGATAACCGAAGGTGATACATGGAGAAGAAAAGACAAACTCATCTTGGTTAAATGACCTTGAATATTATGAGGCTTGATGGGCTACTTACATCTCAATCTGAGGAAGACATAAAGATTGTTTGACTTTGTGCATGCAAATGGATGGAAATTTAGTGAAGAAGCACCTCCAATAATACAATAGATTTAGCGGCAACCCATCTTACATTATATCCTTTCTCCTCCATGGCCCAGTTTCCAATTTAACACTCATAGTTAATTGTTTCCAGGAGTGCAATGAGTACCAGAAAGGATGAGTACTAGACAAATTTTCCCCATAAGAAATAAAATAGTGAGACACAAGGCAGTTGACCTTGACAAATTATACTTATGTGTTGACTACTAAACAAATGATGAGTAGTGGGACAAAATTTTATTATCAAAATGCATTGAGTACAAAATTTGATGAGTTTCAAAACAGTTGAGTACCAAGGTACCACTGTACCAACCCCAGAGATAAACCTGAATGAAGGAACTGATGAATAATTGGACTGCTGTTGCATGGTATCCTTTTTACAAATAAGACTCCCCCCCCTTTAATAGGTAAACTTCTGATCCCAGTTAAAAATGCCTTTTCCAACCTGGCACCTTCCAAATTGGGCCTTTTGATTGAGATATTTTGGGAATGGAAGCTGGAAGGCAATAATTGTGAAGGTTTGTGGAGGAACTTCTGGGCATGTTCATCGTTGTTCAATATGCCGTGAAGTAGCTTCCATCCAAGGTGTTGGCAATGTCACAAGCTGGTTGACTTCATGCCTTTCCTCCTGTGATTCCTGCATAGCTTTTAAAAAATTGTAACCCCCATAGAAATAATGGTCAGTAATTCTGTGTCCCGAATTGCCAAATTGGAATCAAATGTGGATTCTGCTGAAGTCAAAGACTCTCCAGTCACCACACACATTTTTAATGATTATTTTTAATCCCTGCCCTTCCAGAAAACAAGGTCTGAAATAGGCTTGTTCCTCCTGCTTCTTAATCCACCGTGTGTGGCTCTGGGAGAACCATGTAGTTATCTTTAATTAAGGCAGCATAACGGGAACCTAATGTGTTTTTTATATATCTATATCTATATCTTTAGGAGAGCATGACATTAGGTCAGCAACTCAAATCATACCTCTGCATGCACATAATGACCAGGCATTAGAGTTTAGGATTGCCATGGTGTTTGTTCAGTACTCAAGATAGAAAACAAAATGTAAACTTGGAATAGACAGAATCCATTTTTTATGCTGATATAAATACTCCAAATAATAGGTTGGTTTTTGACTAGACTTCCTGGCTCTACAATGATTGCTGTATTCTGTGTGTAAATATTTCTAGATCCCAAACCTTCTCTCCTGGGTTGTTTCGAAGTTCCTCTTTTCACTGCACTTACAAAAAAAAAATGTTTTGGCCATTGCCCACAATTTACCTTTTTAACCAAGGCTATAAATTGCCACTTCTGAACTGTTCCAATTTTGGCTTGCTTGTGGCAAACCAAATGTAACATGTTTATTAAGGAAGTAGAAGGGATGTCAGCACAAGTCTTCCTTGTGTTGGGACATCAGAACTGACCAAAGGATCTTCTAGATTGTCATTGGTGTCAACAGCAAACAGCCAGATGGCTCCTGGAGTCTGTAGTAGGACATGATGATGATTCCACTGTTTATTCCACAGGAGCATTTTTTTTAAAACAAAATTTTTATTGAATGAATTGTTAAAAACATTGGATGTGCTGTGATCATCCTAACAATCTTGTTTGTTATACATACATATGGCATAAGGTACATATTTTATATACATTTATACAACATTTTCTATTTCTACTCATCCGTTTTGCCAACTCTCCTATCTTTGGTTCTAGATCGTTCCTTTTCCCCCACCATTGATAGAATTTATCCCATACTTTATAGTATTCTGTTTCGTCTTTGTCTTTTATTTCCAAAGTTAATTTATCCATCTCAGCGCAAATCCAGATCTATTTTTAATACTTCATCTTCTTCGGAAATTTCTTTATCTTTCCACTTTTGAGCAAAAGCTAACCTTGCTGTAGTAATCACATGTATTATTAAGTAGATCACCTTTTTTCTATTTTTTTTGTTATGATTCTGATTAAGAAAAATTCAGGTTTGCCCTATCATCTCCTCAAGCCACCTCTGAATTCTATGCCAAAACTCTTGGGTTTTTCTACATTTCCACCATACATGGCAATATGATCCATATTCTTGGGTAAATTTCCAACAGATGGGTGATATATTTTGATACATTTTGGCCAATTTTGGTGGAGGAAGATGCCACCTCTAAAACAATTTATATAGGCTTTTCTTATACAATGTGGCTAATTGGGAAAAATGTTTTTTTTAATAAAAAAGAAACTTTATTTTCCAATTAGCTCCCGAATCCATCCCTTTGAATCAGCTGAGATGTTAAGATTGCTTTCAGAGATCATTACGAACTTTAAAATTCGTATTCTAGAAGGAATGTCTTCTCAGGGGTGGCTTCTATCTAGTGAACTTAAAAAAATCAAGGACATAAAGTCCCAAAGGTGCTTTTTCAGGAGGCAACTGGAGTTTCTTGTTTTTTTTCATTTGAAGACATTTTGCTTCTCATCCAAGGAGCTTCTTCAGCTCTGACAGGAATGGAAGGATTTATATTCCTTGCTGACAGCTGGTCATTTGCATCCTTGTAGAGCAAGGGTCTTCAAACTTGGCAACTTTAAGACTTGTGGACTTCCAATCCTAGAAATCCCAAGCTAACATGACTGGAGGTAGAATTCTGGGAGTTGAAGTCCACAAGTCTTAAAGCTGTCACATTTGAAGACCGCTGTTTTAGAGGGTCATTGAGGCCAGTTGGAGGTTTATCTGTGTCCTCAGGGTTACCTGTCCTGGTTCCTGTAGTCTGCAATTTATTTTTCTTTGGAAATCCATTCCTACTCCCATACCACAATCCCAAATGGTATAGCTAAAAGTCTGTAGAGATTCTCAGTCTTCCAGCCATGGTTGTCCCAAAGGTGTTTTTCCAGGAGGCAACTGGACTTTCTGTTTTTTCTTTGGAAGATGTTTCGCTTCTCATCCAAGAAGCTTCTTCAGCTCCTTCCATTCTCCACTATCCTATCGGAGCTGTATCCATATCTGTATTTTGATACAGGATCAATCAGCTTGATTGGCCACAAAGGAATAATGCAGTTTAAGTGTGGGAAATTCTTTTAACAGCAATCCAATGGGTTTCTTCAAAGATTATAGCAGCCATTTTGCATTATTAAGCTCCTCCCCCCAAAAAAACTTGTACCGAGCAATGTGCATTCAAATGCTGCTTTCGGATATTCTGTATGCTCCCATGGCAGATCAGTGTTTACTTTCCTTGTACAACCAAACACCTGTGGCGACACAATGTCTGGCTTTGTAAAGAAGTTTGTAACACCAGTGTTTAATTCCTCTGCATACGTTGCGTGCAAAATACAGACTTTGTCACAGAAGTATAATCCAGCCGTCCAAGGAAGACTGTATTTAACTGGATTTGGAAAGAACAATGTAAGATTATTCTAGCAAACAGTCTACAAATCTTATCTTTGTAGACTATATTTACATGGAGATGTATTGTATAATAGATGGATATATCTATCTGTCATCATCGTTATCTCTCTCTCTTTCTATTGACTCTTTCTCTCTTTCTTTAATATCTCCCTTCAGTGTCTGTTTATCTATCTATTATCTTCCTCCCTTCCTCTCCTCCTCCTCCCTTCCTCTCTCCCTCCCTCCCTCCTTCCTTTCTCCCTCCCTCTCTTTCCCTCCCTCCTTAATTCTCTTTCCTTCCTTCCTCTCCCTCCTTAATTCTCCTTAAGGAGGAAGAATTCCTCCTTAATTCTCCTCCCTCCTTCCAGTGTCTGTCTTTCTATCTATTATCTATCATCTTCCTCCCTTCCTTCCCTCCCTCTCCCCCTCTCCTTCCTTAATTCTCCTTCCTTTGCCACTTAGAACAGTCACTAAATGAACTATTGTAAGTCGAGGACTACAAATATAGCGGGCAACCACATATGTTATGTCTGAGAGCATTCTGGCCTGTCACCACAAGACCAGATGTACTTTCCTTTCTTGAGTTTCTTCTTGGCTAATTAGATTCTTGTAAACATTTTCATCCTCCTTTCCATCCTTCCCCACCTCCTTAAATTCAGCCTTGAGCACTGGGCCTGTAACTCTTAGGATAGTCTCTTGATTCGACAGCCCTTTTTAAAGTAATAGAATAACAGGGAGCAGACGAGCATATCTGTTAATTTTTCAAACCGTTTTTATTTCGCACAAATTAGCATGGGTCTTGGAGGGCAAACTGACAGAGGTTATTGGTAAACTGTGTATTTAATTAATTGAAAGAGAGAGAGAGAGGGAGGGAGAAAGAGGAAGAGAGACTCCGATGGCTCTTGCCGTTGTTATTAAAAAGTCAAATCCGTGTTGTTGCCAGCCCTTGATTATAATTAGCACCTGGGGGAATTAAATATTTAGCATTAGTAATGTAACAATGCAAAGGACACAAATTTCTATTTTTGCAATGAAAGCAATGCGACATAAGTGCGAACGCCGGAGCCGACAGCTGTGACAGCCCAAACAGCTTGGGATATTTCAATAAGACACTCATTGGACAGCTAGACTTGCTGGGTTATTATTTGGGGAAAAAAATATCTGCGAGCAGAAGTCCCTCTGGAAGGCTGTTACCCCAAGTATTTGAACGTGCTTGCCGTGCCAAACAGTTGAGCAAACGTTGTGTAGTAAGGACTTGAAACGTAGAGTTTTCCCCAACCGACCTTTCTTTTCTTTTTTTAAAACCAACAACTAAAAACTCAGCTTTTAAAAATACATGTGTGTGCGTGTGTGTGTGTGTGTGTGTGTGTGTGTGTACTCCCCCTCCAAATGGGGTGTGGATGAAGGGATAAGAACACAGAGATTTGTTTCTTTTAAGTTTAATTACATTTTAAGCATCAGTGCTTTTGGTGAAACAACATGAGAAGTTGGGCTGTGAGGCCTTAATGAGCTGCAGTTGGCAAAAGAGGTCTAGAAAGCCAAAGGCATTTCTTCACGAAATGAATGGGATAAAAGGAGCTGAGCTGGGCTTAAGCCCACTCTGATGGTTGAGCTAAGCTTAAATCCTTGCATTAGAACTGGGACTCCTCTCAATTTTCGTGTTTTTTTTTTTTTTTAAATTTGATCACGTTGAGACCTGAAACAGCTGCCTGTTGCTGCATTTATTGTTTCCAGCAGACTCAGTTATGGGTGGATTGAAACCCTAAGCCCAACCTTCTCAATATGCCTTCATCTTTGAAATATTTCTTTCTGAAAAGCTGGTCGGGGTAGCGAAAGCCGAAAGGTGAGTAAATTCAGGGGCTGCTTTGTTCTTGTTTCGAACAACGACAACCAATATCCCCAAATATCTTTCTAGACAGAAAATGCACCTTGAGTAGCTAGAAAGATACCTTGTTGTGTGTAATCGTTGTGGTGTGATGTATCCAGTATCCAGATTTGGGGTATGATTTGAAGATTGTTCTTTATTTTCACCACCTGCTTCTTGGATAAATAAGCTTTTTTCCTGTCACTCTCAGGAATTCTGTTTGATTGTCTGCTTTTTTAAATGAGTTTAGTGGTACAGGTAAAATGTTTCCATGTTAATATCACACTTCTTCTTTTATCTTTTTGAGTCGTGTATGTGTGTGTGCAAATACAGGTAAGTTCTCAGTTTAGGACAGCAATTGGGACCGGAATTGGTGTCACTAAGCATTGGGGTTGCAAAACATGAGATCATGTGACCACCAATGGCCATCCCAGCAATCTTGGTTGGTCTCCTAACCACAGACTCATGAATGTTATGCAAGGACTTCATATCCTACCTTGCCAGCTGGGTGGCTTTGGGCCAGTCAATTCCTCTCAGCCCTAGGAAGGAATCCAGGGTAAACCACTTCTGAAATCTTCTCAAGAAAACTGCAAGGACCTGTCCAGACTCTATCTGAGAATCAGACATGATGGGATGGAAGGGAGAAAAAAAAGTTTTTCTTTTCTTAAAAATCAATTTCTCTTTCTCTCTATCCATTTCTCTCTCTTCTATCATATCATGTCTGTCTACCTGCTTCCCTGCCTATCTATCTATCTATCTATCTATCTATCTATCTATCTATCTATCTATCTATCTATCTATCATCTATTTATCTATCTACCTACCTACCTATTATCCTCATTCCAGATCTATCTTGAAGGAGATGGGGGGAAAACAGCTGTTATCCAGAATGTCAAAAAGAGTGGGGCCACTGGGAAAAAAAATTACAAAGAAGCAAAGTCACAGTCTGTCAACAAAGATTTCAGCATTTCAAAGCTTTCTATCCCAAACTTGAAATCAAAGGAGGGATACTTCGCATCTAAGTCTCAGCAGCAACCTGATATATTATCTCACTTGACCTGCAGAACCTGAAATAGAGATCTGACATATTGCAAGAGCCTCAGATCCTTTTAATCGGAGACGCCAGAAATGAAACCTAAGGACTTTGTGACCCCTTAATGTCTCACTGTAAAGATTTGTGGTGGAAGTTGCTTTCATTCATTGAATAGAAATAGAATAGTTTATTGGCCAAGTGTGATTGGACATGCAAGGAATTTGTGTTGGTGCAGATGCTCTCAGTGTACATAAAAGAAAAGATACATTCATCAAGAATCATCAGGTACAACACTTAATAATAGTCATAGGG
>BHFT01026220.1:1500-12979 GCA_004320025.1 Laticauda laticaudata
CCCCCCCCCCCCCCCCGCAGCCCTCCTCCCTCCAGCTCCCCATCCCTTGGTGGTGATGGGAATACAGAAACCGAGAGCACGCTTTTTTTTAGCATTCTCAACTTTTCTCTCAAAGGAGGAAAAAATAAAAAATAAACATCCAAAGCTCTTAAAACGAATGTATAAATAACACACAACCGTCTAGACAGGGTAGGTCAGTTACAAAGACACGGGGTCAGGCAAAATTGTCCATCAGCCAGACAAGCAGAACTGATTCTGATGCTAAGTAACAGTTTGGATATTCAGCATTCTATATATGCGAAAGGCTTCAGTGAGCACTGAATCTTCTCAACCCACTTCTTAAAAACACCGTTTCATGCAGCCTGGGGAAAAGCCATCCCTGCCATTTAGACATGAAAATTAATGCTCAAGGAAGGGGCAGCAACTGCTTCCTAACAAGGGGTTAGAATCAACCTGTGTAATTGGCTACTGGTCAAGCAACAAATAACAATTACACAACTGTGCCTGCTAAACAGCTAACCTAAGTGTACAACACTTGCAGAATCTGAAAGAGAAGCCAACACAACCGCAAGAGGAAACACGGGGCAAGGTTTCCCGCCCCCTCCTCTCTTCCCACCCCCCTACAAACATCTCCCTTCTTTTTAACACCCCTACAAATATATAGGCCTTACACTAATTTGAGGGTGTTCTCAGGGTGTCCCAATCACGGGTGTTTAGCCGAGGAAAAAGGAAATTCGGTTGTGATCTTTCTAAGTATAGAAAACTGCAAACTCACAACGTTCATTTTTCTCGCCGTAAACGTGTATGCACCCAAACTAGACTGTGTTGTCTCTCTGTGTCATATAATATAGGTGGGTATGTACATGATTTTGTATTTATTTCTTTGTCATGTCATGTTTATGTAGTGTAATGTTGGAGGGGGTGACCCTTTAAGAGCTGTATGCAATGAAATTTCATTATTAATGTAGGCCAATTAGTGTACATTCAAAGTGACAATAAAGTTATTTTATTCTCTTCTCTTCTCTTCTCTTCTCTTCTCTTCTCTTCTCTTCCCTCTTCTCTTCTCATTTCTCTTCTCTTCTCTTCTCCTCCCATCCCGTTCTCCTCTCCTCTCCTCCACTCCACTCCATTATATTGTTCCACTATTCTACACTATTCTGTTCTGTTCTATTCTCTATCCCTCTATTCCATTCTAAAAATCTGGGGATATGAAAAGGGTTTAGAAGAGGAGAAGGAGCACAGAGCATTGGAGACCATAATTCCTAGAAAGCCCCACATGCCATGACAGTGAAAGTTACTAACAAATGATCAAATCCAAGGGATGCAATTTTCAGCAGCCTTTTAAGCAAATGGAAAAGTTAACTCGGCTTGCTTGGGGCTTTTAGCTCATCTACTTTTCATTTTAAACAGGGGGAAAAAAGGCCATCTTCTCTCCAAATGAAAAAGGGCAGAATATCTCATCTCCTCCACAATCGAATTACGTCAACGAGTCATCACCATGTTTCCAGCAGGCCTTGCTGTCCTCCCAAAATCCACTTAAAGTTATCACTGGAAAAAAATATTTCAGGGAGTGGAGGGAAAGGAGGAAAGAAGGGAAGGAGGGAGGGAGGAAGAGAGAGAGAAAGGAAGAAAGAATGTAAGAAAAAGGGAGAGGGAGGGAGGGAAGGAAAGGAACAAAAATGAATTTAAATAGTTTGATCATTAATACTGTTAATAAGTGAATGTAATTCCCTTTAAAGATTGCAAGAGCAGGTAAAATGATTAATACTTGCATCATAGTTTAAAAGAGTTTGTCGGTTTCATTAATACATTGCTTCTTCGTGTAACTGCGTAAGGATGGGTCAGTTATCATGTCATGAATGTTGATCCCAGCTTTTTGAAGTGCTGACTTATCAAAAGAAGTATCTCGTTTAAAACTACTAATCTTTATTGTGTGTCCAGAATCCTGCTTAGAAAGAATGTTTCACAAATAGATGGCCATGGGAGCGATCCTATGGAGAAAACCTTCCCTCCCGAGCTTTTGTGTTAGAAGAATTGTGTTAGACACAATTTTTAAAGGGAAATTGGACCGACTCTATTGAAATAAACCAACTCACGGACAGGTCCTCTGATTTAGCTCCTACTTCGGGGTGGAAGAAACGTCCTCTGGATTTCCCTCTGATGGGGATTTACTAAGGTCACCTCTCTTAAATCTATTCCCAAATTTTGAGGGTGGATACATGAGGACATTTGCCATTTTCCTCCTCAATTCTGCAAGGACGTGTTATTAGGACACACACTAAAATTTCAGACTTCTTCCTCGTTTTTCCATGGAGGCTGAAGCAAGTTCCTATGTCTGATAACAACACAATTTTTTCAGTGGTGGGATTCAATATTTTTTACTACCAGTTCTTTGGGCATGGCTTGGTGGGCATGGCAGGGGAAGGATACTGCAAAATCCCCATTCCCTCCCCACCCACTAGCCTGCTTTCCAGCTCCGTTCTCCTGTGCGGGGCAAGACCAGCTGGGACTCAATGGGAGGCAGAGACGAGAAGGGGGCCGGGCCAGTCAGAGGTGGCATTTGCCGGTTCTCCAAACTACTCAAAATTTCCACTACCGGTTCTCCAGAACTGATCAGAACCTACTGGATACCACTTCTGAATTTTTTTTTAGAAGAATTAAACAGCTTGTAAAGAGGCTGAAGATTATTATTTTTTTTCCCCCTTCCCAGACTAATTTTGATAGCCTAATTGGGAGAAAATCACAATGTCCCTTTGGGTAATCTTAAACAACAATTTCACGTGGATCCTGGCAAACGATGAGTTTCTCCTCTGCCAGCCAGAGGAGAAATATTAAATCAAGCTTTGATAAATGATCCCGACAGGCGGATTTAATACTTTACTTTTGAGCTGTGTTTTAAAACAGTTGCGTAAGTGTTAACATATTTCCCTCTTTCTGGGCAAATGAACAGCACGCTTGCTTTTTTAATGCTTTCCCTCCGTGGCAAACGTCATCCTAATTGGTGATGCCGTGTTTATGTGGCTGATTTAATAGCCCCTGGGATGTTTCAGGGTATGCTTATTCCAGCCATAGGAACTTTGAAAGATGCTCGGATGAAATTTTATCGGCAAGCAATTTAGCTAAACCTCTCAAACATTCAACAGCATTGCAGGCAGCTGAAGGAGTTCTCCAGCAAATGTCGATGAAGATTCTCAGTCATCCAGGTCCTGATTGTCCCCAAAATGTTTTGTTGGTTTTTTTTTTTCCTCTCCAAAAGGCAACTGGACTTTCTTTGGTTTTCCTTGGAGACGTTTCACTTCACATCCAAGAAGCTTCTTCAGTTCTAACTGAATGGTGGAGCATGGAATGATTTGGTCTGGTCATTAGTTCTCTCTCTGAGAATCGTTGAAGCCGCTTGGGAGGTTTATCAGCTCTACTACATCAGGGTCTCTTGAATCAGAGTGTAAATGGGTGTGGCACAGTGGTGCATTTCAAAAAAAAAAATAAAATTCAGTGGGTGTGGCTTGGTGAGTGCACTTTGCGCATGCATACTTAGCGCATGCGTGCCAAATGCACACTTTCTTCCTACAATCCCAATTGATGGGAATTAAAACCCACCCCTCTCTTAGGAAATATTTTAGGATATACAAAAGAGGCAGAATATTTCCTCTAAAAAAGAAGAGTAGAAACTCAGAAGGGCAGAAACTCAGCCCCCCCCCCTCCACCTTTGCTAATTCTGGTCTAGGCCAGTCTATTTTACATAACAAAGACCTACTCTAGGTAGAGTTATAATAGGAATGGGCCAAAGCCTTTCCATTACATCACCATCCAGCGAGGCTCAACCAAACCTGGGACTCAGGACAGCCGACAGAGTTGCCCTTGCAGGGTCCCATGGGAGTCTGGCAACCAATCAGAATCCAAGCTCAAATTCAAATCCCAAGAGTCGCTATAAAACCCCAGGGACTCTCAGCATCTCTGCCCTTCTTTCTTCACCCAAGGCATGTGATTCTGTCCACCATTAAACCATTTTTCCAAGCAGCCACCATGTTTCCAGTGTCTTTCTTCCCCACTTGGAACTGAACCCAGAAGGCTATTTCTTCCAACAATTGGAATTTGGCGCAGGCGCAGAATTTGGCACTTCCGACTCACCTCCTGCAATCCTGCACTCTCCCGGTTGCTTTAGCAGCGGACGCTTGGCAATCTGCTGTGCCGCGCAAAGGAGCTGCACCTCAAAAGCAGGGAATGACAGTTAGAATGGGAGAGCCAGGCAGGCAGGCGGGACCAACAGCAGGCCGTCGCAGAGAACCGGTTTGTTCTCCGCTGCTCATCGGCGCTACCCCCTCAGCAGAACCGGGTTGAACCGGTAGAATACCACCACTGGTGTGGGACCTTTTGGAAGTTGCTGAAAGGACTGGAGGAATATAAAGGAATGATAAACCTTTCCGTTCTCCACCATTCAGTCAGAACTGAGGAAGCTTCTTGGATGAGAAGCGAAACGACTTCAAGTAAAAACAAAGGAAGTCCAATTTGGAATATTTTTGCAAAAAAAAAACACCTTTGAGGGTTCTCCAGTACAGGTAGTCCTTCACTTACGACCCAGGATTGAGCCCACAATTTCTGTTGCTAAGCCAAACAGTTGCTAAGTGAATTTTGCTCCATTGTATGACTTCCCTTGCCACAGTGGTTAAGTGAATCACTGCAATTGTCAAATTAGTCAAACTGTGGTTAAGGGAATATGGCTTCCCCATTGACCAGGCTTGTCAGACGGTTGCAAAAGGAGATGACATAACTCTGGAACCAGAGGTTCTGACCAGTTGTGGAGAACCGATAGCGGACATTTTGAGTAGTTCAGAGAACCAGCCAATCCCACCTCTGACTGGCCTCACCAACCCCATCTCTTCTCTGCCTCCCCTTGAGTCCCAGGTGATTGGCTGGGTCTTCTTGGGTTGCCCTGCACAGGAGAACGGAGCTGGAAAGCAGGTCAGTGGGGTGGGGAGGGAAGGGAAGGGGGATTTTGCAGTAACTTTCCCTGCCACGCCCACCAAGCCACGACCACAGAACCATTAGGAAAAATTTTTGAATCCCACCACTGCCCGGGACACTGCAGCCATCATGAATACGAATCAATTGCCGAGCCTCGGAATTTTGACTACGTGATAATGCAGATGCTGCAAAGATTGTCACTGTGAAAAATGGTCAGAAGTCACTTTTTTTTCCAAAGTTGTAACTTTGAACAGTCACTAAACGAACCATTGTAAGACTACCTGCGTAGCCTTTCAAAACTTCATTTCCGCCCCCCCCATCCTAAAACGATCCAGGAAATGCCTTAAGAAGGGANTTGTAAGACTACCTGCGTAGCCTTTCAAAACTTCATTTCCGCCCCCCCCATCCTAAAACGATCCAGGAAATGCCTTAAGAAGGGACAGAAAATCCTGCAATGGACATGTTTTGTCTCGTCCTTGTAATCTTGACAATGCCAGCTATTTTTTTTTTTCCTTCTTCTCCGAGGACATTTCCAAAAACTTCTTATAAGTAACAAAGCCACATTCAAAGAAGGAATGTTTGTGTGTGTGTGTGTGTGTGTGTGTGTGTGTGTGTGTGTGTGTGTGTGTGTGTGTAAAAAAAAAAANTGTGTGTGTGTGTGTGTGTGTGTGTGTGTGTGTGTGTGTTTAAAAAAAAAACTTCCCTGCACCCATCTATAACAGCAGGTTTAATTTAAAATGAATATCGCTTTCTGGCTTTACCCAACTTCAAAGTGAGCTTCATAATGCCTCTCATTTTCTGTGTCTGTTTTACATCAGTCACAATTTCGTATCACCATTTCACTTCTCCTTGATACATATCATAAATTTTTGTAACTGGAAAGCACACTTCGGATATGGATCAAATTAAGAGTGGTTTTTCAACAAAACGTGGGGAGGGAAAGGACTAGAAGATAGTGGGCATTGAGATTATTAACTCTCTCTCTTTTTCTTCTCATGTATCTGATGATATGTTGTTAAGGGTATGTTAAAATGCTGTAGGATAATCCACACCACATACATCAATGAGAATCTTTCGGGGGCAAAAAAGAAAAAAAAGGAGAGGCCTCAAATGAATTGGGGAAAGGAAGGAAGGAAGGAAGGAAGGAAGGAAGGAAGGAAGGAAGGAAGGAAGGAAGGAGGAGGGAGGGAGGGAGGAGAGAAAATAAAGGTAGGGAGGCAGAAAGGTGAAAAAGGGAAGGAAGGAAGGAGGGAAAAAAGGAAGAAGGGAAGAGAGGGAGGGAAGGTTAGAGGAAGGAAGGAGTACAGAGAAGAAGAGGAAAGATGAAGAGAAGGGAAGGATGGAAGGAAGGTTTAATAAGTTAAAAATAGATTAAAACATGGTAACTCTCTTTTAACAGAGTCCCAAATCTTACAGAAGGAGACAAAGAACAACTGATGCACAAAGTAGTTTCATAATAAAAAATTAAATTATTCTGTTTTTTTGTATTCCTAATCTGCTCAAAATAACTGGCATTTAGGCATCAAACAGCTATTTCTATGTCAGAATCTATGTCTAAGGAACTATCATCAACCCTTCTCCTTCATCGTACTGATAAACAATAAAGCAATAACATCTATATTATTCTGCCAAAGATACAAAACACATCTCATGAAATGTATGAGTATAAAACTCCACCCTGGCATGTTACCTCAACACATTCAATGTCTTTTGGAAAACCATGGCTGATACAAAAAGGTTTCTGTAGTCTGTGCCATATTCCTTTCCGTCTCATTCTGTATCATTCATTTCAGCTTTACCTTAGCTGAAGTGAGCCTGATAAACACAACTGGCCATGAAGAACCTACTGGTGGAACATCCGTCATCATTGTAGGTGACCCTTCCAAGTAACTTCTTACAGAATTGAGAGGAGCAGAACTTCCTTAGTACTCAAATGTCCAGAAGTTGCTTTCCAGTGAGGAATTGAAAAGACTTTCTTTTGATACTGCTATTTGGAGAAAGGTTAAGGCTGAGAAGGGATGCAGTGGCTCAATGGCTAAGACCCTGAGCTTGTCAATCAAAAAGGTCAGCAGTTCGGTGGTTCAAATTCCTAGCATTGCGGAACTGAGTGAGCTCCCATTACTTATCTCAGCTTCTGCCAACCTAGCAGTTCAAAAGCATGTAGAAAATGCAAGTAGAAAAAGAGAGACCACTTTGGTGGGAAGGTAACAGCTGGCCACATGACCAGAGACACATCTTTGAACAGCGCTGGCTCTTTGGCTTTGTAACGGAGATGAAAGAAGGAAAGAAAGAAAGAAAGGAAGAAAGAAAGGAAAAAAAAAGAAAAAAAGAAGGAAGGAAGGAAGGAAAGAAAGAAAGAAGGAANAAAGAAAGAAAGAAAGAAAGAAAGAAAGAAAGAAAGAAAGAAAGAAAGAAAGAAAGAAAGAAAGAAAGAAAGAGACGGACCTCCTCCCTAGAGCCAGAAATTACTAGCATGTATGTGCAAGGGAAACTTTTACCTTTACCTTTTTAAGGCTGAAAACCTAGAGACTCAGGAGATCTCCTGTTCTCATTTTTACTTTTAATCTAAGACAATCAAAGAATAGCTTCTAGTTATACTAGATGTTGGCTTCCTGTAGGCCATCAAGAGATTGAGGTGTGCCTTCTGATTGTTAGATTTACAGATTAATAGAGTTGGAAGTAACCTTGTATCTAGTCCAACCCCCACCCAAGCAGGAAACTCTATAATCTCTGACAAATGGCAACCCAGTCTCTTCTTGAAAGCCTCCAGTGATGAAGCTCTCACAATTTCTGAAGGTAGCTTCCGTTCCACTGGTTGATTGCTCTGTCAGAAAATGTCTCCTTATTTCTGGGTGGAATCTCTCCTTGTTCAGTTTCCATCCACTGTTCCTTGCCTGGCCTTCAGATGCTTTGGGAAATAGCTTGACCCCCTTCCTCCTCTCTGTGGCAGCCCCTCAAAAATTGGAAGACTGCTATCCTGTCTCCCCTGCTCCTTCTCTTCACTAGACTAGCCATGCCCAGTTCATGCAACTGATCTCCATATGTTTATCATTGTATGATAAACTGATGTGGCATTTCTCTCCTCTTTCCCCTACTTGAGGTGCCAACTTCTTCACACCTGTTGGCAGTTGTATTTGTAACACTGATCAATGGTCAGAACTTCAAATGTTTTGACATGAGTCTTCATGTTGAAGGTGGCCCAGGGTGTCAATCTCTGGGTCTGAAAAGAAAACTGCTCCTCCCAAGTACATCTCTTCCATCTGTAGAGACATTTGCTGTTGGCAATGTGCAAGCCATTCCATGTTAAAGTCATTGTAATCTGGGAAATGTGGTCACTAGCCATGCGTAAAAGACAGTGTGAAGGAGGAGAGGCATTCTGCACACTGCCGGTGACACCGCACCAAGGAAAGGAACATTAAATTAGAGTGAGAGGTTATAAGCCTGACAGAAACTTGATCTGTATTCCCTAATTATAATCTCCCTTTCACAAAACTGACACATGCAAAAATGTTAAGCCAAATTAGATGTTGTCTAATTAACCATCATATACAAGGCTTTAAAAAAAAGAAAAAGAAAGAAAGAAATGAGGGGGGAGGGAGGGATGAGAAAATTGGGATGGAGGGAACTTGTTACATGTTATTTAGCACAATTGTTTTTCTGACTTCCAAATCATCACTTAGCAAGGATTTCCCTCTTGGTTAATTTCATACAAATTTAAGCAGCTCTAATTCCAAAATATGAATCATTTTAAGAAGATTTCTTATCAAGTTCAATAACTACAGAAGCTTGGCAAATTTTTCATGACCTGATGAAGTGGGAGAACTTCTAGATCCACAAGGTGCTTTTTCAAGAGGCAACTGGACTTTCTTTGTTAAAAGTCTTTGAAGACTTTTAACTTTTCATCTGAGAAGCTTCTTCAGTTCTTCAGTCCAGCTGTCTCTTGAAAAAGCACCTTTGGGACAACCATGACCTGGATGATTGAGAATCTCCACAGTTATTCTGGATCCAGAGCTCAATTGCTTGGAAATATAGTGATGGGCTGGTTCTTTTCAAGTCATCAATTGGTGGAGAAAATCCAAAGAAATGGAGCTCCTGAGACCCAATATGTTTTCTTGCTTTCAAACTATTGGCAATTGCACCTTAGTAGAACTCCTTCCAAGCAATTAGTAGATGATTTCTCAACCTTGGCAAGTTCTCAACCTTGGCAAGTTTAAGACAGGTGAACCAACTCTCAGAATTCCAGAGCCAGCCAGACTGAAAGTTATTAAGATTGAGAAACAATAAATTAGTAGGTTCCTTTTCTGTTGGCCACAACTGCTGGGGTTGGGACATCACTGAACCAGAAGTAGGTACGAAGGAAATGAAAGAATTTGCTGTTCCCAAAGTCTCACCCAGTTGGTTCTTCCTCTTCTCATGGGACCAGTGTCCTCTTCATGAATGAGATAGCAGAAGACCAGAAAGTCAGATTGCCCATTGTGATCTTCTGAAATTGAGGTCCCCAGACAAGATCGCTGTGATAGAATTCAGGATTCCTTAGAGGGGAGAGGGAGAGAAACCAGAGTTCAAGAATGAAAATAGTTCTCCTCCTAATGAAAATTGGGATAAGCAGAATACAGAATAAAAGAGGACAATGGTGCAACAGGAGGGGCCCATTCAAAAAATCGATGGCTGGAGAAACATCCATGCGGACCTGCTTATATTACACCTGGATCCTAGATCATGGTTATTATACATTTCAAAACAAAATGCAAAAAGAAATTAATATTTCATTGGCGATATTTGGTTCGATCCTCTGCCATGTCTCTTTCAACAGCTAGAAACATTTGTTTCCAATGATTTTTAGGATGCAGAATATACACTTTTTTTTGTCACCACATTATAAAAAAGATGTTGAGACTCCAGAAAAAGTCTTCCAGAGAAAAGCAACCAGGATGATTAGGGGACTGGAGACTAAAACATATGAGGAATGGTTACAGGAATTGGGCTTGGCTAGTCTAGGGAAGAGAAGGACAAGGGGAGACAGGATAGCATCTTCCAATATTTGAGGGGCTGCCACAGAGAAAAGGGGATCAAGCTATTTTCCAAAGCATCTGTAGGCCAGACAAGGAATAATGGATGGAAACTGAACAAGGAGATTTAAGCTGGGAATAAGGAGAAACTTTCTGACAGTGAGAATAATCAACCATCAGAGGTTGTAGGAACTTCATCACTTGAGACTTTCAAGAAGAGATTGGACTGCCATTTGTCAGAAATGGTGTAAAGTCTTCTGCTTGGATGGAGGGTTCGACTAGATGACCTAAAAGATACCTTCCAACTCTGATTATCTGTTATCTGTTAGTACTTCGTTTGTGAACTTTTCACAGCCCAGAAGCCTCTCACAACAGCCTGAATCTTGGCAATCTGATTCAGGGATCCCTGCTGGAGGCTCATTTTGGGATTTAATTGGACTTTGAGAAGCCAGGAAAGATACAGATTGCTGGAGAAGCAACAATACAATGACTTTCTAGCAAACTTATGAGGCCCATGGCTGATGCTTCTTACTCAACTTGTTCAAAGTAGCTCTCCAACAATTTTGGCCCAAGCTGAGCTCAAGCTGACACTTCTTCCACAAAAATTTGGTGGAGTTGGTCCAGGAATGTGTAGACACAAACAGTAGCTGGAATGTTTGTTGTCTTTTCCCATTTTTTTAAAAAAATACCATGCTTTCTTAAAAGATATACCGGTGTATCTCCTGCTCCTCTCATACTCCCATGTGGCTAAGTCCTCCCTGTCACCACATCATTCTATATTTAAAAAGCAGGTATAATGTATTTGCTTTGCAACCCGTCATGTCTGATTTCCAGGATGAACTCACTGTACAAAAATGTTCTTGACAGATTACATCGGCTTTACTACATGATTCCCACAGAAGACACACCGCAATGGAATGGCTACAATAGTGCGGTAAGGCCACCCAGATCTGAGTCACAAGTGAAGCTATGTCAATTTGATTCATAAATAAGTATTATTCGAGCACTTCAGAAATATCTAGAACTCTAATGGGCCCTAAATATATGTCCTAGATTGTTTTTCTATTGGTGATGATTTCCACAAAACATCCACAATTCTACGGGTGTCACACAAGGATTTCAGAGGATAATTAGGACTGCAGAAAAAACAATTGCTACCGACTTGCCTTCCATCGAGGACCTGCATCCTGCAGGAGTCAAAAAGAGGGTTGTGAAAATATTTACAGACCCCTCGCATCAGTGGTGGGATTCAAAAAAATTTAATACCGGTTCTGTGGGTGTGGCTTGGTGGGTGTGGCAGGGGAAGGATATTGCAAAATCCCCACTCTACTAACCTGCTTTCCAGCTCCGTTCTCCTGTGCAGGACAACAATAGAAGACCCAGCCAATCAGCTGGGACTCAATGGGAGGCAGAAAAGTGATGGGGTTGGTGGGGCCAATCAGAGGTGGTATTTGCTGGTTCTCTGAACTACTCAAAATTTCTGCTACCGGTTCTCCAGAACTGGTCAG
>BHFT01026221.1:0-19462 GCA_004320025.1 Laticauda laticaudata
CAACGGATGGCAAGTGTTTTTCTCCGTTTTACATCCTCTTTCCATCCATTGGTGCAGTGTGACAGGGGCTTTACTGAATGAATAAAAGAATATAAGACCACACATTCCTGTGTTTATATTTTATACAGAACATAAACCCATTTATTGTATTAAATAGTAAAAAAGTTCATTCATTCTTTCATTCATTCATTTTATCATTAATCTACTGTATTTTAGCCAAAGATATTAGACCTTTATTGCCCTTTTTCATTCAGTTACATATAAACTTATTTAGCATGTTTTCTTTAAGTACATATTATATGAGTGCACATTGTATTATTAAGTGTTTTCCATTTTTTCCTGAAATACCTCACAGGGTAGTTATAGTAAATGATGTTGTAGTGCTACAATCAGTATCAGTTTCTATGTTGATTTGGAAAAGTGGTCAGATCCTTTTTGTTTCTGCCCAGTATGTTTGTATACATGTGCATGGGCCTATTTTCGGGACACATTTAATCCAGTCAGCCAGTATTCAAACAAATCTTACAGCAGAATACAATTAAATTAATGAACTGGGTCAAAAGTCACCACCCACTTTCTTCAGAAACAGTTTGGAGCCTTGCCCACAGCACTTCCTAAAAATTTTTCACCAGAAAAGTTTTGCAAAAGCTTCATTAGCCCTACTCTACTGGCTAGGCATGCCAAAGTTGGTGTGGCCTGACTACGAGGGGCCAGGGTCTGAGAGGTATGTTCCATCCTGCTAAGTCTTGACAGTGAGTTCAGTAATAGAGAGCCTTGTTTTTACAGCTGCACTTTCCATTTAGTTCTTGGAACACTATGTAGTGGAGCAATATGTGGTAATTAACTGGGTTTTGATGTTCCCATTGTAGGGCTGACTGGATTTGAATCCTATGCCAAATTGGGGCTATTTTTGGGTTAAATCAAACCCCTGTGACTTTGGGAATCAGTTCAGGGGATCTGGTTCTCCCTTTTTAGATATTCCTACCATTATTTATATACATACACACAACCTCCCTAACACCCAGTGGAATTTCTAGTAAAACACAATCTATTTAATCAGCCTTCAAAATATGTGTGGAATGGTGCAAACACCCAGTGTTTTTATAAAGAAATAACACTGCACACCTACTCATACACACAGAAGGATGCTGGCTTTCATCTGTAGCCATTTAGATGTTAGCATCTGAAATTCTATAAATGTTAATAGAATGACTCATCAGAAATCTATGCTGGTAAATTGTTTATCTTATCTTTGGAATTCTGGAAAGTATCTCATCAGTCAACTTCTGTAAAAGACACTCTGGTCAAGAATTCTCATAGGGATTCCTCCTTTTACTGAGTAAAACTTAATCAACCAAGAGAAGCTCATCTGACAGATTTTCCATGATCAGATTTTCAGGAAGAAATTAAGTTATGACAAGATTAGCAGAAGAATTCCAATGAGGCTGACTTCAGCCAAACATGGCAGACGTTCCTAGTGTTGATGACAAAGACATTTGTTGTTATTATCAGAAAAGACTGTCATGCTTGCAGATAAGCTTACATTAAAGACTGATCCAACATAGCATTATTTGAATTCGTACAAAACAGGAAGATTAAGCTTCATGCTTATACTAAGCTTCCCATTCCACTATATATCCATATCACAATTTTAAAATATTTCTCTAAAAAGACTATTTTTGAATACAATACCCTGCCAGTTCCTAATTATCTTCAAATAATAGAGCTGAATGACTGTAAAGATGTAGTTCTCTCTCACCAACATGGTAACATAGCACAACAGCTATTGCATGCTAAAAATTCTTTGAAATCCGTAAGAAATACTGAGAAGACCTGCCACCGCTAGACAGACTGGGAATAGCAGCTGGAATTGAAATGGCAGTTTTTTTCTTTTGTCCAATCATTTTGGACCCTGAGGCACAGTCACTCCTAATCAGGAATTCTGTATCAGATCCATTGTCAACAATGGCCAGGCTTGATAATACTAATGGAAGGACCTATATTGAGCTCTTTTGTGCAAGGCTGAATTAGCATAATGGTAGTGGAATCAGTATTTAAGAATTAGAAATCTATGGAGATTCTCAATCATCCAAGGTCATGATTGTCCCAAAGCTGCTTTTCAAAAGGCAACTGTATTTTCTTGGGGGTTTTTTCCCTAGAAAACATTTCGCTTGTCACCCAAGAAGCTTCATTTCTTCTTTATTTGGTGGATTTACATTGAGAAATGTTTAAGTGAGCATAACCACTCACTGGGATAAGAAAAAAAAACCAACCCAGCTAAATTCCTCTTCAGGAACAAAATAATATCTCCATCTCAAGACAGTTATTTGTATTCAGTCAGCCAGGTACATTCTTTTTATAAATATTGGACTATCTTTGATCTTTTTTCAAGATACAAATTTTACAATAAACAGAATGACTATGAAAACGGAACCAAAGGAACCATAATATTAGTACTCACACATTACCTTCCACATTTGTATAGTTTTTGCAAAATGTAGAATTCTGTCTTCAGAACATTTTATACCGTTGATACATGTTTAAATACTGTTGGAAGTGCAATCCCAAAATCAATCTCTTTCCCTCCCATTTTCTCTTTTCTTTATCATGGGATGTACCTCTTATTTCTTACATGAAAATAATCTGTCAGTTTCACTAGTATTTATAGAGTTTCACTTTCAGATTACTGTAATAATTGGCTTCCAAGTAAGTTGTGGTGCTTGTTTTTAAAACAGCTGTTCCTCTTCAACTTCATTGGAAAATGAAATTTTGCACAATAACTTTTTAAAATATCTGTGCAAACTCCACTGTATAGTAAAATCAGTATCAAACTTAAATTTACAACTTGCCTTCAACATCTGCAAGTTTTTATATTTGTACTACAATGCTCATATTGCTCCAAGAACAAGATAAAAATTGCAAAAACCGCCAACTTACTGGCAACAGTATCAGCTGATGAAAAGTCTACTAAAGGAACTTTCTTAGATTGCTGTAGTTGCAAAATATTGTACAGTACACAAATAAATTCTAATTAAAATTAATGTAGTACACTGTGTGGAATATAGGAATGTATGAGCTTATTTATACTTGCTCAAATAGTCATCACAATGTAGTTTTTGTAAATAGTTAGGAATGTTGTTATACTAGTTCTCCAAAATTAAAAACTAAGTAGTTATTACAGGAGCTTCTGTTGACAATGTGCATTCTCCTTATCTAAGGAAAGAGTTTTACTTTTCCCTTGGAACCTATAGCTAGCAGCAAATTAATATAAACGTATTTTGGCTATTGCGTAGCTTCACATAACAAAAACCATTTCCCAATTGGACACTGATAACACTCATTCCATTAAAAAAAATCCGTCCTGATTTAGAAATATTTAAGAAAAAACACAATACCATCTGAACTGGGTGGCTATCTTGTGTACCTGAAAAATTACTGAAGGATGTTTCATAAACAAGATTAGTCAGCCAACTATCATTTTTTGTAGAATTCACAGAATTGGTGCTGGAAGCTTAGTCTTTTGCTGACTTGATTCAACTAGAAACCAATTGGCCACATAAGCATGTATGATTTTATTGTGGTTTTGTTCTGGTTGTTTTATGTTTCATTATTAAATCTATTTCCCTTTAAATCAATCTCTGCTACTTTCCTAACAAAGGAGGACTCCAGCGAAATCTTGTGCGAATGGCTGACAAGATGCCTATTAATTTTGATGCATAAACTAATAGCAATCTAGCTTGTTGGACAGGTTTTATCCCTTAAGGTGGAAAGGACTGGCGTTCGGTTTAATTGCCACTTTATCGTTTTATTAAGTTTCTTGCACGTAATGGCATTTACTCGGAAGAAAGCAGAGTGCTGCACCTGGAACTTCTGAACAGGATTCCCCCCCTCAGAAGCCATGAGTCATTAGGAGTCGTCTTCAAGCAGAGTCGGCGTGGGTGTATCTGCAGCCGTTTCAGGGAGCTCCCCCGCCACACGTTTCGACGTGTGGCGGGGGGCTCCCTGCCTAAAAACGACCACACGGTAGGCAGCAGAGATGAAGAGATATGCACCCACTGAACGTTACCCCTCATGTTCCAGCAATGATACAGTGGCGAGAAAAAGACGGGCAACCGTGAACGCATTTTCCCTACATTAAAACAAAAAAACCAATCCTCCAAGGACACCCTTTCCCCACTGCCTTCTCCCTTTTCCCGCCAAGGATCTCAGCCCTTTCCAGCCCCCTCCTCCCGGTCTCCAGCTTCCCCCCCCCACCTCTTTCCCCCCCTTCTTTGGCGCCGTTTTCTTCCCGCCACGTCGAGCCTCCTCAGCAGTCCATTCTGACGAAGAGGCCCGGCGCGGGCCGCCAACTGCAGCAGGGATTGGCCGAGGCAGCGCCAGTGGGCGGAGTCTTCCCGGACTGGAGACCTGCCCGCCGGCTCTCCCCGGCTCCACCCCAGCTCTGCTCCCTCCCACTTTTACTACAGGCGGCTGAAGCCGGGCCGCCGCGCCACACGGGAGGGAGCAGGCTGGCCCGGCACGACCCCGCCCGCAGCTCCCGCCCGTGCCTCGGAGACGGCAGTTGTGCCGCTGCCGCCGTCGCCTCCTCCTCCTCCGAGACCTTGCCGCTGCTGCCAGCCCCGGCCTGCCTGGAACACGCGGACGGGGCGGGGATGTTGCTCTCTAAGATCAACTCACTGGCCCACCTCTGCTCGACGCCCGGCGGGGATCTGCACCCCGTCAAGCCGCTGCCAGGTCAGCTGAAAGAGAGCGAAAAGGAAGGGCGGGAGTCGGGAATGGTCGATGGATGGATGGATGGAGAGGTGACCTGGAAATACCCCGGTTTAGTGAGGCAGGGACTGGATTGGGGTGGGCTGTTTTGGGTTTTTTGCTTTGCTTTGTTTTGAGGAGGAGGTGGGGGGGGCAAGGAGATGCCTGACAGGGCATGGCCTTAAATGAGCTTTCCTTCCTGCTATTTGTAGGAAAGGAAAAGGAATCCCTGGAGAAGCTCTACCAAGTGGGCCCGCTGCTCGGTAGTGGAGGCTTCGGTTCTGTCTACTCAGGCACCAGGCTGGCAGATGGAGCTCCGGTGAGTGATGGGTTTCGCGTGGAGGGTGCCCTCTCGCAGCCTCCATCGTTCCCTATTGTTTTTACCCTTCCCGCCTCCCCAGTAAACTCATATATATTTTCCTTTAGCATTGGCTGCTATATGTATTAATTTTTATTCTCTCTCCCCTGTATTTGAAGGTGGCCATCAAGCATGTGTCCCGGGACCGGGTTTCCGAATGGGGAGAACTGGTAAGTTGTGGGGGGAAGGGAGGAATGCTTGGAGTTTTGTTACTGTGGAAAGATCTTCAGTCTGTGTTGGATGTTGAAGTTCAACTTGTTCTCCTGTTCAGAAATCCTTTTTTCCTCACCCCTTTTCCCATTCTTTACGCAGCCTGGTGGAACAAGGGTACCCATGGAGATTTTGCTCCTGAAAAAGGTTGGCTCTGGATTTCAAGGGGTGATCCGGCTGTTGGATTGGTTTGAAAGGCCAGACAGTTTCATTTTGGTTTTGGAAAGGCCAGATCCTGTTCAAGATCTATTTGACTTCATCACAGAACGAGGTGCTCTTCCTGAGGATTTGGCCCGTAGCTTTTTCCGTCAGGTGTTGGAAGCAGTTCGACATTGCCACAGTTGTGGTGTTCTGCACCGGGATATCAAAGATGAGAATATCTTGATTGACTTGAACAATGGAGAGCTCAAACTTATAGACTTTGGATCTGGGGCACTGCTCAAGGACACAGTATACACGGACTTTGATGGTGAGTGTTCTTAGTTTTCATTCAAAACTGAGCCAGGAAGTTTCATTTCTGAAACATAGTGTTCCCTAGGCTGTGTTTTAGGGAACTTCACAGCAATAGAACAGGTTCTTCCTGTGATTTTAACGATTTGTCTTTTCTCTGAAGTATATTTGATTCTCATAAACCATTCCCTAAATAAAATTATTCTTGCCCGGAGAACAAATGCTTATTTGTGGCTAACCTTTCATACTGTTTTTCTGTTCAATCCGATGGGCTCATAACCTGACTTAAAAATGTGAAAAGGAAATGTCTTGGGAGAAAAAAATCTACTGCAGATTGTTTTCAAGTTATGCTTACTAATTTACCTGCTGATATAATGGATGTGTGCTAAGCTGCATGTAAAATATTCTTGCAAGTCTTTGTTTTAATGGTAGTCTAACTACAAGTCCAAAATATAAAAGTATAGACCTTGTGTAGTATGTCTGTGTGGTAAGTCTGAAGAGAGGTTTTTGTGTTTTGTCCTTCCCTGTGATGTCTGAATATGAAGCCTTGAGGAAAAGGTTACTGTTAAAAGCTATATTTACAGACTCACTAAATTAATCATTTCAATAGGGAAGCTGCATTTTGTAGGGCATGAATGCTGTGAAATTTGATCTAGGAGTGATCATTTTAAAATAATCTCATTTTAGCAATAGAAATGCAAATAAATAGTTTTTGAAAGCAAGTTTGCAGTGATTGGGATTTAAACATTAATGTTAGAAAAGAGATATGATCTGCATGTGCATTCAAACTGTTCCCAGAAAACAAACTGCGTTGCTAACAGAGTCATGGAAGACTTCAGAGCCGTTTACTTCAAAAATTACTGCTGGCTTGCTGCTTGTTTGTGTTTTTGGGTCTGGGTTCCCAAATGGCACGCGCTGCCTTGAATTTTTTGTTTTGTTTTTAATTTAACGGTTAATAACCAGGATGGGTTTGCTGCCTTCTTTTAAGCGCTTTCCCAAGCTTCTCCTGCCCCCTTGTGGATTATGAAGTATCTTTTTACAACTCAAAGTTTGTAAACAACAGTCACGTGGATGGAAACCAGGCAAGCAGCTCTGACCTCAGTATCCTTGCTTCCTGCCAAGAGAGGGAGGAGGAGGGAGAAAGATCAAGCACTACAACAAAGACATCTAGGCAAGAGTTTCTGGCATTGCACTTACAAGCTGCAGTCTAAGTTTCTTTAAGATGCAGGCAAATGGTATAAAAGTTCATTTTAAAGATGAAATATATACTAATCTTTTAATAGTTGAAAATTAGACCTTTTTAAAATTTCTGTGCCTCTTGATTACTAATCCATGGAGGCTGTCTAAATTTATATCTATATACATCTAACTATAAGGTTTAAGACTACAGTACTTGCTTCTGACTTCTGTAGTTTTTTAAAAATTTCCTGATGATCTATCATCTGTTTTCAGGCACTCGAGTTTATAGTCCTCCAGAATGGATCAGATATCACAGATATCATGGCAGATCTGCTGCTGTTTGGTCACTCGGGGTATTACTCTATGATATGGTGTGTGGGGACATTCCTTTTGAGCATGATGAAGAGATTATAAAAGGCCAGGTCTATTTTCGTCAAAGGATTTCTTCAGGTAAGTGTTAATTTGGGGTGAGTGAAATTCTGTCTGGAATGCTGATCAGAAATAACTTGTTTAGTATATTGGATAAGCAGTACATAATAATATGCCACTGGCACATAAAGCAACATCTTAGGATTTAAATTTTTGATGATTGCTTTTAGCCAAGGTTTAGAAGCTAGCATTCCTGAAAACTCAATCTGAGAATTTTGATTATTTTATATAACCTTGACAAAGTAATAAAGCATGGCTGTTTTGGCTTCAAGAGTTTCAGCTTTGTAAAAAAGTCTCATTTTATTAAATAACCAATTGAGATTTTGCAGTAGCATTTATAATGTTCCATTTTGTAGATGTTCTTCATCAGTGGACCTTTGCTAATTTTGCACTTTCTTTTGTAGAATGTCAACATCTCATTAAGTGGTGTTTGGCTCTAAGGCCTTCTGACAGGCCATCCTTTGAAGATCTTCTGAATCATTCTTGGATGCAAGATGTTCTCCTGCCTCAGGAAACAGCTGAGATCCACTTGCATAGTCTAATTCAAGAATCTAGCAAATAGTGTGTCTCATCTTTCTGAGGAACAAAACAAAATTTTGCCGGATTTGATCTGGTGGAGTGAAGACCTTTATGGAAATGTGACTCATCTTTTTCCAGACATAGGCAGCCTGATGACTTTCTAAGTCTGAAGAAACTCATCTCTTGTGGGAGAGCGGACTTGCTGTTTGGGAGCCTGACTTGTAAATCTTCTCACCACTAGATGAATTGGACAAGCCGAATCCTAGAATATGAAATGAGTGGTGCAAAGAACTAGAGGAGATGTTTGGTACAAGAGAAGGGAGGGAGTTAGTGATTTGGAGCAGCTACCTGCCTTCACTGTGTTACTATCACCATGTTCTGAGTGCCTTCAATTGCAAACTGAGCTGTGCTGGGGGGGAAATACTTGAACATTCCTTCACTGCTGCTTTACAGATTTAAGATCTGTCTTAAAATTTATTCCAGTTTCAAAAGAACTACTTCAGAATGAAGGAGATAATATTAGCAACCCTAATTGCTGTCCAGTATAAACTCTTGTGTTTGCTTTTGCTGCCTTTTGAACATGAAGGCATCCTCTAGTGCACAAACAATGCAACTGTAAACTGTAAATTTGTACAGAATACAAGAACAAAAATTGGTGTACAGAAGATTGTAGTTATAATATTTTTACTTCAGTGTTTTTAATTTATTTCTATGGTTTTAAAAATGGAATGTCCTAACTGGTAGGATTTTATTTATTTTATTTATGAATCATGCAAATTCTTGGCATACATCTCACTGCTATAGCTGATGACCTGTTCTGCTTTGTTGCTACTTCAGTTCCATATTCTAATCCCTCTTTGATTATCTTTTGCCTTTTTTTGTTTGATATCTTGCTTCTGTATGGAACAGCTGACTGCCCTTCCCCATCACCTGTAAATAAACCAACTGTTGCTGTTCAGCCTCTCCACATGTTTGAGACTTGTTTTTAACTGGTATTGATGGGGAGAATATGTATAGATAGCATGTGTATATAGTGCTGGACTTTGAAAAGAGGGCAAGATGTCCCGGACTTCAACACTGTCAAACCCTGTTTAAGTAATTTGGTGTGTAGTCTGCTGTTTTTTTTTAAATAGCTAATACTGTACAGAGAAATGCTATTTTTTTTATACATTCTGTTTTAAATAAAAATTGAATCACTTGATTTAATCAGTCTACTGGATATTTAATGGTCATATGTCTCACATTCAGTTGTTTAAAACTCTAACTGTATAGTAAATTACTATCAACCTTCCTCTGACCATTTACTCCGCAAAAACCAATGTTTGCCTGTGTGACATTTCAGATACAAATTGCCTTGGCTACCAATATTTAGTTTCTACTGCAATATCTATCTCTATACATGAAATCTAACCTGATACAGTATCTGCTCTATAGTTCTGCAGTATTTCTTTAAGTTTGAGATTATCATTATAGGAGCTTACAGATTTTTCTTCTCTTTGTACAGAATATTAACCTGGAATGGTCAATATCTCCTGAGTGGCGGCAGGAATAATAGAATCAAAGAAAGGCCTTGGACAGCCCAGTGTACTACTACCAGACAAGTTAATTTCTGCAGTTTATCTGCTGCTCGTTGTCTGAAAGGACAATGGTTTCCAATAGTAAAAATAATTATCAGGGAAAATTTATCCAAAGCCAAATTACAAATTAATATATATCCTTGTTTATTATAAATGGATTATTTGCAATAAATGAATTATCTTACAATAATTCAAATAAAAGTCCTATGCATTATTAGGACTGGGTCCCATTAAATAATGAGGTTAAAGTTTGTTGTGAAACTTGCCTAAATTACTATCTCGTAAGAGTATATTTTACAAAGTCTTTGATATTTATTTTTGGGAATTCTTCATTTGAAGCTGCTCTTTTGCTATTTATCATAAAACACATCAGGAATTCTGATTATGGATGTTGGTTGTGGTTCAGAATTTCTATAACACTTGTTCTTCCTGCTATCATTTTGTTCCCCATTTTTATTCATGCAAATTCACAAAAATCATTGGCAGCATTTACATTCCAACAAATTTCTAAATTGACTCTAGTAAGAGCATTGAATCAAATGACAGAAGAATGCAATGTTCCCTGCCATTTTCTGTCTCTAAATTTCATCCAGACAGGTTTATTTCAGTTATGATTATAGCCTGTGGGCATATGTTACATTGGTAAATCATAATAATTGAATTTTGGATCTATCCTGAAAAACAAAACAAACTATACACTATATAGTGGCTTATTTGCTTTAGCACAATATGGATGAAAAGCAAATTCATTTATGGCAATTTCCTTCCATGTCTCAATTGTTTTTATTTTTAAGATGATGGCCATCTGCGAAGTTGTTGTATGAATAAACAACATGTGTCCTTCAGACTTCCAGTTCATTTTGGCAAACCAGCTATAGTATTTGGATTTCATGTTATATAAAATGTGCATAGGTTTACATCAGCTGAATGGACGAATACTAGCTCCCATGGGTCTGTGTGATAAGGCTAGTTATAGAAAGTGTACAACAAATATTGTACATGGCTGCCATGCTGTATTGCTTGAAGCGCTCTTTAAAAAGTAGTTGGCTAGGCACCTATTTTGTTATCTTTTGATATTGAGCAAAACTTTAAAACATCTTTTACATTTGTTGTATTTCTATTACTGTACTATTTTTTAAAATCAACTTCATCTCTTACCATTCTTGAATTTTCTTGATACCATTTTTATCTTCTGTTCTAATAGGTTGACAGCAAAATATAAGAAATTTACCTTGATAAGATAGAGGAAAGTAGTTATGTGACATCTTTAACAGGAGTCATGTAGTGTATTTGATTCTTCTGTGCCCACCCTGTGCTATCATAACCCATTCCAGCTGTCAGTATTATTTAAGAAAGACAAGTGTCTAATTTACTGATGATTGAGCAGATTCCAGAGTACTCTGTCAACTTACTTAGGCTCATAGAATCAAGAATATTAACCCTGTCAAGCATCTTCACTATCTCTGTTCCACAATTCAACCAGATTGGCTACAGATTTCCTGCTTCATTATGGAAAAATTACCAAGCACTCACTGTAAACCAAATTGTCTGGGGTGGGCCAACTTAAGTCTGTCTCCCTTAAAGAGGTCAATAAAATGAATTAATCTAGTCTGCCAATATAGTGATCTAGCCATGCAAAAAGGTTGCTATTAATGTTCTGCATGAATAATGAAAGCAAGGGAGGGTATGAGGGAAGCCTTAGCGCTTGGCCACCACAGTGCCCGACACAAGTGAAGTTGAGCTGGTCATGCCTACCCTGACCACACACACCCTGCCCCCCCCCCGAGGTCAAATACAACCTTGATGCAGCCCTCAATGAAATTGAGTTTGATACCCCTGCCCCGAGACATGGGTAACCCCGGCACATAGTTGGGGCAATTGATTTAAGGCCCAGGATCTCGGGGGGGGGGGAAACTAGCTGGGCAGCAAGGTATATGGTACACTAGGAGAGGACCTCATACCCAGCTACTTGTGAATGATGACGTCCTCTATGAAGTTGTTCATCATCAGATTCTTACAGATTATTAACACGAATCCGCCTTACCCTGGAACTGAGATTGGTATGCAACCAAATCCCCAATGAGGCAGACTTCCAGTTCCCCAGCACCAGTAATGTAAGAACAAGTTCCAAAGATGCTTTTCAAAAGACAACTGGAGGGGCAAGCTGCGCTTGCATATGATTCAAGTGCTGGCCCACCTCTCACCAAGTTGAGCTGCATGTATGCATGCATGCCAGTCAGATGCTGACACTGCCCAGATCCCTTCCCTACACAGATCACCAAGCCACACAGGTTGGGGACTGCTGTCCTAGTTCACCTGGGACTTTCTCTCTGCAGAAAGGAAATGAAGGCACAATTCCCAAACCTATCCCCAATTTTTCTCAGTTAAAATATAGATCATTCAATGAAGTACCTTTAGTATTATATACAGTATAAATATAGTAGGGTATTAAGGACAATTAATTTTAAGAACTTTCTGCATAAACTTATCCAAGTTCCAGACCTTTTAGTAATGTTTTAAAAAGCAAACAAATCTCTATAAGAATTACCCTCCTTTTTGTCTGGGTAGATGCCATCAGAGCTTGAATAATGATTGGTTCAAATCTAGTCACACCCCTGCTACAGGAGCAATGTGAGAATGTGTACCCACACAGCCAGTCCTTTGTAAAGAAAATCTTTGAAGAAATCTTGGGAAGTATGTGAGAACAAAATGTAGGCCTCGACATCAATCCTCCTCCACAGAAAATAAAGAAAAACTACTGCTTTGTTTCCTCTTAGTACCAATATGTTCGCCTAATATAAAGACAGTGGATTATTATGGTTAATCACACAGCCAGATGTATAAATTGGATTTTGGCATTTCAATCCATCCATCAGTTCTTCCCAAGAATATGGAATAGGTAGATGTTGACATTTGATGGTGCTTGAGATGTTAGGATGTAAGCTGTTCTGAGTAAAGCTGCCTTTTGAAGTTAACTGATTGTCAATCCAGATGGTGTTCAAATGGTGCTTACGTTGTCCTGAGATTGCACCCAAAGCACCGATTATTATTACTACTAACTTTGCGTTTTTTTCTTCTCTCCGTTCATTTTATTTTTATTTTCAAGATTTTGTATGTTGTTATCTTCTCCAGTGCCTTCTCTTCTCTTCTCTTCTCTTCTCTTCTCTTCTCTTCTCTTCTCTTCTCTTCTCTTTTCTCTTCTCCTGTCTCCAAGTACTGCCATATCCACTATCCAGACTTTTTTCATCTTTCTTATTGATAATTGTTAAGTCTGGGGTGTTATGTGGCAGGTGCCTGTCTGAATTCTAAAATCCCAGAACAATTTAGCTTCTTTATTTTCTATGACTTTCTCTATTTTATGGTCCTACCAGTTCTTGCTTGCAGACAAATTGCACCACCTGCTGCCCACTTATAGGAAACAAAAACTAGTTCTCTTTGGTGTGAGTTTTTTTTCCAACCACAGGAAATTTTAATGGAACTTTTTTAGGGGATCAGTTTCTTTTTGAAGTGGAGGGCACTAGATAGGTTACTCTAGGGAGAAGTAAAACTCACTTATTAGTTCAAGACAGTCTTCTAAGTCAGTTATAACCGGGATCTGTGTAGCTGAACTATCAGGTACTTTAGTCTTCAATGCTTCTGGTAAACTCAAAGTTGGTGTGAAATAAATCTGCTGCAAAGTATGCAGATCCACACAAGTATTTGTTCTCCAATGTGAACTGGATTACCATTCATATTCTCAGCCAGCAACATAGCATCATAGATAGAAAAAGCATAAATATTTTCACATTCTTGACTCATACACTTCTAAGCTTACTGCAAATATTCCCTGTACGCTTATCCATAAAAATATTAAACAACACCACACATCATTTTCTTACTTGCTAAGTATTCCATTTATCCTCATAAGTTCAGACTGCCTTTACTATATTTGTCCTTACCACATTTGGCAACCAAGCTCCAATTCAATATTCACATAAAACATTTTATAATTTAAGAACTATTCATTTTATATGCTTTTCTAAATTAATACATGTACAATAACCATTCTTTTTGTCACCTTCATACTTTTCTCAAGGATCAACTGAAGTGCAAAACCTGTTCCATATACTGTACTATCTATCTACTCTAACATAAAACCACATTGCACTTTCAAAATTCTGCATGGATTCACATTTCTTTGTCTGCTAAAAATCATTATTTCTGAAATAAGAAAAGTATTTTTACAGAAAAACTAATCATTTTGAGAAACCCAATCATTTTGAGAAACCCAAGTACAGTAATTATGAAATTTATCTTTATTAAAGACATTTAGATTAACCCAATAAGACAATGAAGTAAAACAATGTGGAGCATTACTTGGTATATACATATATTGGTTCTGAACTTAGTATATATTATGGCCTCCCATGTTTCTGACAATCACCCTAATTTCATTGTTCTAAATAGGCAAAGGTATTGGATAGCTAATATATATGACTATATTAATTGCCCATTTTTTGTTATGCCAGGTATTGTGCAGGCCTGATGTTCATAATTGCATAAGAAATATTTTGATAGCTATCACTGAATTCTCTTGGCACTTACACCAAGTCTAAACTTAGGAGGTTCAGTAATATATCTCGATGTTCTCCTTTGCCTCATTGACACCCTCCCTACACGTTTTCCTTCAACAAGCAACATAATATACGTTATAACAAAACAAAGCCAAAAACAATCCACGGGAATCCTACTGGCCAATCCAAACCATTCTAAAGGACTGATGGAAAATGCATGTAGGTGTCCAACGCGGCTAGTCAAGATTACAATGGCTACGTTGGCTGCATCATAAAAGATTATCCAAGCAAAGTATACATAAAGACCTATAGTTTTTCTCTTATAGATACAGTATAAATAATAGAAACATACAGGATAAGTTATAAAAGCCAAAACTATTGCTGTATAATAGCAATATGGAATAATCCAGGTTAAGCCTTTCTTTTTAATCTTTGCCAATTTAATTAATGCAAGGCTTAGGTGTTGAAACTCAAAGATAAGATACATATTGGTCATTAAGATCATGTACACACCAGCAACAACTGATCCTGCTCTCGGTGTTATGCCACAGATGCCATCACCAAACAGGGGAATGATTGTGTCTGGAGTAATAATTGCCTGAAAAACAAAGAAAATAGGATCACTTCCACGTAATATGGAAAAAATGACCAGAGCTACATAAATCTGGGAGAAAAATAAAATATGTTAAAATAAAAGATAAAATGTGAGTTGTGTATTTATTTTATATGCATTCTACTGTTCAATGTTTTCCCAAATTGATGCCTTTCAACAGTACAATTTCTATCCTGTTTAATAGCCAATATGATCCAATCTATTTGGAGACTGCTACTAAGGAATTATTTAATGAAGTGTTTCATCACACAAAGGTAGGTTTTCATTATGATCAATAAGCTACAATTGGTTGCCATATATTAAACCTAACGATGAATTAAAAACACTATGGGTTTCACAACTTTTCATCAAAACAAACAAATCATGTTATGATTCAGCACAATATACGAATATGCTAGAATTTAAAATTGTAATCTTTACTTGTATCATTTTTTGAAACAAATCAAGGTGAATATACGTGTCCCAGGACAATGTTGTAGGATCCAATCTGGGTCAGATACCAGGCTCAGAGGGTTCATCTTCTGAGGTTTCAAACTTGTGTTGGAGATCATCTTCAGGGAACTTCTACCAGAGTGTGTTTTCACAATTTAAACAATTTTTCTCAATCATATGCCTTTAGATTTGAGACTTTAATGTCCAGAATTTCCAGCCAGTAATATTTGGGAATACTGAAGTTACATTTTCAATAAAATTAGAAAGGCATCATGTTGGAGAAGACTTGTGTAGCAGAAGGGCTGATACTATCATTGCCATTATAGTTGCGTCAGAGATTGTGCCCATGCCAGATATGAAATAGGAAGAAATCTCCACTAGTTCTCCTTAGAGATTCTCTGATGCAACCACCTTTTGGTCCTGCTTTCCGGCATGATGCAGTTGTTGGTAGGCCTGTTAGATTAGCCCATTCCAACTGATGAACCCAGCTGGATTCCAAAGGGAGGCTGGGATTTTCCCCAAGAATCTGGTGGGCAATTAAGCTGAAGCAACCTGGAATGGGCAAATGAAACAGGTTTCAACCTGATTGACCTTGTGTGGTGTCTCCCCCTGTGTTGATCCCAATGTGAACTTTATTTGAAGAGCTCTAAGAGATAAAGCAAAAGAAGAGATGTCTGGAGAGTCATGGTAGAAAGATGAAGAGTGAATCTGCCCAAGCAAATGTAAAAACCCATATTATGGATTTCATTGTGGTAATAAGGGCAGTGAACAATTGCTATTTTTCCATGTTTTACATCTGTTGATAGCTGTCCAACAATCCTGTTTAAGGAGACTTGGTCTCTGCTGGGGAAGTATGGGTTTCAAGAACATCTGCAGGGATGCTGTGAAGAATATGCTGTGAAGAATTGCTAACTGCACATAAAATCCCTCAGTTCCACTCAGAGTTTGGGTGGATTTGCTGGGAAATTTGGCCTGAATAAGTCCAGTTGAGATGCCTGAAGCAAAATCTTGTGGGGTTGTCTAGAGGCAGAAGCTTCTAAAACATACAATTTCTTATTATAAAATGCACACCTACAAGCATAGCACATACATTTAACCCATTTGCCCACAATCAGCAAATTTCATAAGTGCATGAGGACAAAAAAAACCAATTACACAAAGCATATTACTTCTGATATGCCTTGTTCAATATACTTTACATAATATGGAATTATTGTAATCTTACAGGACAAATAAAAAATATATTTTAGACATTTTATTTGAGCAGAGCACATTTCATTTCCTGAAATACAAACACATTTCCTCAAATTCAGAAATTACCGGGGGAGGAGGGGGAAAACCAAAGGCACAGTCTATACCATCTAGGCATGGTGGTTTATAGGATCGCAAGCTAATCTCTGGGACACTTTTTCATGTCAAACATAGGTCATCTGAAAATCTCCAATTTATAAAAACCCAATAATCCCCATGTTTGACAGTCATAGATTATAGGAGATATAATTCCAAAATATCTGATGCTCTAAATAGCTTGTCACTTTCCTAAGTGATCTCTCAGAACTTTATAAAAATCTGCCTTAAGGAAGATATAACATTTTTTAAAAAAATTTCAAATGGATGCATGACACCCCAAAAATTAAAATTTCAGTCTATACTTTGTTATATTCGTCTTTGCAACCAATGGATAGGCACTCGAATTATAAACTGCATCAAAATCTCATAAAAGCTTTACTGTGACTCTCACTCGTTCTTTTGACTTTTAAGAAGGAAGAAATCATGACAACTCATATCTTTAAAATGAATTGTGGAATATATATATTTTCAGACTATGCTTTGCATTTAACAAACTGGCTTTAAAAAGTGTAAATGGGATCAAAATCACTGATATTTCTTACTGTGGTTCTCATTCTAAGATTATTCTTATTCAGGTGTCCATTGGTCTCTTTGCATTCTAGAGCTTTTACTAATTTACGTATATCTGCTTTCATTAATTTTTTGCAAAATTAAAATTGATTTCTTTCTCACCATGGCCTGATTCTGTTATCAGAAAATCATTATTTATCAGGTCCTAAGCATTTCCTTTTTTGAATTACTTAACTGCTGGATTATAGAACCAGAACACCATCCTTATATTCTTTCTGTAAAGGAAGAGAAAAGTTATAAGTAAAAAAATCACACAATCAGTTCTGGCACCTATTCATTGAGTGTGACATAATGTGACCAAAATTTGCAACTTCCTTCCTATTATTTTAAATTTACTCTGGGCTGCTTACAGTATAATAAACATTAAAAAAGCATTAATCATTGGATGTAAAATGACTGAGCAGAGTATACAAAGTAAAATCATTAACACAACATAGAGAAAAGGGAGTTGGATACACAAGGAGGGGGGAGGGGGGTTTAGCTTTTAATTAGTCAACCACCTGCAATATGAAACTCCCCTATTGGGACCCCAAGCCATTTGGCAGAAACAGGTATGAAGGCTCTTATAGAAAGTCAGGAGGCTGGGAACCAATCTCATCTCAGGGGGTAAGATGTTCCAAAGGGTAGGAGCCATGGCCAAGAAGGCTCTTCTTCTGGACCCCACCAGTCAAAATTCCTTGACTGACAGGATCCACATTACACTCCCTCTACCAGCACAGAAGGAGTGGGCCACTCCGCTGGAGTGAGACAGTTCCTCAAGGAACCTGGGCCCAAGCCACGAAGGGCTTTATAAGTGATTATCAATACTTTGAATTGCATCCAAAGCAAATCAGCAACTAGTGCAGCTTGCAGAATAGTGGTGTGATATAAGCCACAATAGGGGCCCTAAAAGACTGCCTGTGCCACTGCACCCTGCACCAGCTTACCTGAAGCCAGCAATGAAGGTCACAAACAGCAATCATGTGACGCACAGGATGCTGCAACCTCATAATTGCATGCCAGTTGCCAAATTACAATTGTCTGACTGCAGGGACATTATGATGGTCACAATTCCAAGAATTGTTTTTAAGTCTCCACCATTGTAACTTTGAACAGTCACTGTGGTTGCTAAGCGAGGACTATCTGTATACTTACAGCTGATTTGCAGAACAAATTAAGAAGCATTTTATTTATTTGGGTTCATGCACTGCTCTAAAAAGACTCTGAGCAGATTATGTCCCCTCTAACAGTAAGGTTCTAAATTATTTGACTAACCTCAGTGCTCTCCCCAATTAAAACTTTAAACCAAGCAACCAAAAACCACTTTTTTAAAGAAGACAGTATAATATGCAGCTTGAAGTGGATCTGATTGATTGGAATAAAGACAGATAATACAAAACTGTAGTTCTATCACTTGATATAGAAAAACCTTTTGATAAAATTCTGACATAATATTATGCTAGATAAATTTTGATTTTCCAAAGGATTTATAAAAGAATTCCAGATTTGGGATGTGGCCCCTAGATTGAAGATAAAACTCAGTTGTTGTTTTTCATATGCACAAGCAAACTGGCAAGGCTATGGGCATGTGCTAAACAGTACAAGATCTCTGGAATCTCATGCTCCTTAATGACCTTTGGGAGAGAAATGATGAGGGTGACTTTGCTTTTGGGAAACTGACAGGGTAAAAAATGGCAGTCATGTGACCAAAGCTCACTGAGTTGTCATAATTGTAAGCAGGGCACTCAAGCATTCAGATCACCAATATGTGACCCTGGTGATGCTGCAATGGCCACAACTACATACCATAGATTGATCATAAATCCCCATTTTTCAGCACCGCTGTGACTTTTAATGGTCACTGAACAAGCAGTCATAAGTTGAGGACTACCTGTGTACTATACCATCATGCATAACCTTTGATTTATTCCAAATTTCAGATGGTTTCACTTATCATATGCTAGCTTAGTTTTTGGGGAGGAAAATAAGGAGAAAAAAATTCTGCCTACCAGCATCCATCGGTATTCATTTGGTTTGTGTCCTGTCAGTGTGTAAGAGAGTTGAGAGCTGTTTGGAAACTGAAACAATATTTGCTGGGTGAGCAAGGAGACAACAAGGAGCCTGGGTGTGACTTAACTCAACTGTTCTGTACTAAAGCTGCTTGGTGCTATGAAACTAAAACTCCTCTCCTCTGTTTATGTTTTGCATTTGGAACAGATTTCTTTTCAGTGAGGAGGGAGAGTAGAACTCCTTAGCATCAGAACATGTTAATAATAATATACGAAATACTAATGCTGTGATGGTCATTTCAAAAAATCTTTTCTTAGTGAAGCCAAGTGGAACATATGTGCCAAATTTCAAGTCTGTAGCCTTTACAGTTCTGGAGATTTTGTGATGATGAGTGAGTGGTATTTCGCATATATATACATATATATATATGTGCTGTTTAGCTTCCTTCGGGTATTATCCCACGTCATTGTAGTTCTGTTAAAGT
>BHFT01026222.1:0-61174 GCA_004320025.1 Laticauda laticaudata
GCTCAACGGCGCTTTGTGGAGAAAGTGTCCACCATCTGATATCACTGCTCTGCAACTTTCCTCCAGCCTTCTTCAGTGGTGGGACACTGGGAGGAGCTCCTCACGTATTCTTCGATGATGGCCTGCACCAACTTCTGATGGTGTTGTGTGGCAACCCTCCAAGCCATGTACTGCATTGTTTCTGTATTGGCTGGTTCCGGAGGCCAGGTGCCGCAGAGTCAGCTGCACCTTCAGTCCAGGTCCAGGCTGGGACGGAAGTTGGTGCTTGGCTTGGTCAACCTAGGGGTTCAGATGCCTCCACAACTGTCTGTCAAACATGGCTCCGTGCATCCTACATTGAAATGCTGGAATGCACGAGTGTCTTCATTCCTCAGACTCCACCATCAGCTTGTCATAGGGTCCAAAAGACTCACTCTTTCTCCCGATCCATCTCGGGCCCAGACAGCTCTTTGGACATCTCCTTCTTCTCCTTGCGTTAGAAAAAGGTGAAACAGTCTGAAGAGGGCTTGGTTCTGTGTTGGAATGATGGGCTGCTTACCAAAAGGAGTGTGCGATGATCCATGGTGGACATCAATGGATGATGTGGAAGAGCAAGAGCAAAGGCTGAAGAGCGTCTGCACACCAGGCTGCTGGACTTCAAGTGAAGTATCCAGGTATTTCCTCCCCTTTTTATAGGAATAGTCCGTTTTCCGCTGATGTGTCTATCCACATTTACTCTAGGCATTTACTCCAGAGCATGCCTTAAATATCCGAGATACGTCCCATATGCGAACGTTTTTGTCCGTGTTTAATGCTTATATTGAGCTGCATGCGCTTTCTTCCTTTCTTATGTCGATGCTACGTGCGCCGCGCTGAACTGTTGTGGACGTTCTGTGTACCTTTTGCTTCCTCCCTCTTTCGCTTTAGCAGCATGTGAGGTGCCCCTTGGCCGGATGGCCATGAGTGAGGCCGGAGGGCGATACCTCGTTTTTGTGAGTAATCGTGCATCAACCATGTATGTAGAACGTTTGAGTATCCCGTAATGTTCACGAGGATGGTAGATCGTACGACGTGCTGGGAAAGTTTCATACGCTCAAAAAAGTATTTGTGCAGCTCAAAACTTTTTGAGCGGATGAAATAGCAGTAGACGGATGTTTGACGGATAGAGCGTATGAAAGACGTGTGCAGTGAGTACACAACGGATGCATCACGTTTTCCAACGGATGGCAAGCTTTTTTGACCATTTTACATCCTCTTTGCATCCGTTGGTGCAGTGTGACATGGGCTTTAATTCTAGATATAGCTGACCTATGACAATCACACTAGAATTAATTAATGGTAACTGGAGACAGAGAAATAGAAACAGATTAACAAATTAGCTCTCGGTTGAATTAAAGTAAATAATTAAAATATGGATAATAAATAAAGGCTAAACAAGTCTTTAGGTATTAAGCACCATAGTTATGGAATGTGATATTTTCATCCCACTATATCAGCTACATTTGAAACATTCAATAGGATGAAGGGTTAGTTAACCTGAAACAGATGTGGTGCTTAAGTCATATTAATATGACTCAATAGTCTTACTTGTTATGACTAACATTATATATAACATTGCCATTGCAAAGACATAATGTATTTTATAACAAAAGAACTGCGAAGAACACTTAAGTATTATATTGACCTGAAAGGAATGCAACTATTTTCACCAAAATAATTTACCTTACAATGGTAATATTGTCTTAGATTTTCTAAGAATATGAACATAGAAGCGGATGCAAAGGTTTCCCTGTCTTAAAAATCTGTGTCCAGATTAAATTTAGAGTTATCTTCCTTTATACAAACATAATTTTTGACCAAATATTGCTCGTCTACAACTGAAATTTGAAACACTAAAAAGAATAAAAAGATATTAAAATAAAAAAAATGTATTATTAAATTTGCTTGAATAAAAATCTACTCTTCGTTGGTTAGTTTATAGAATGTATATAATACAAACAGACTTGAATTATGGAATATATTATATGAATTCAAGGTTGAAGAATTGTTGCTGAATTCAGTAAGAGTAGCATATAATGAAAATATTATCTTTAGCAATAGAAGCTGCCTTTTCTTTGATGACTATTGAACTGATTAAATTCACATTCCTGTATATATCTAAGTACTGTTTTTTTTATTCTTTGAGGTTGCTATTTTATTGCAATGTGCCTTGATTGTTTTAATCCCATTTACAAAATTTAATATTATGCTGGTCAGAATCACCTTTTATTAAAAAGTTTACAAGCCCAGTAAACTAACCAATCAAGAATAAATAGAATACTTAGCAAATAGTTAAATACAAAGTAAGTCTAAGATCTATGTTGTGCCCCTTGGTTGCTTAATATATTTATCAATATATCCATAAAATTGTTTATGTTTTGAAGTTAAAGATTGGTTGGGGATATGAATGTAGTGTACTTTAGTGTGGCAATTATATCATGTTACTGGCAAAGGATTGGAATGATTTGTAGCAAAATCTTTCTGTGATTATAGTTAGGAATACAAAATTTGATCATTGGAAAACTAATGTTTCAAAATCCAAGGTAGTTGTATTTCAAAGGGAAAATGGACTGAATAGTAGCAAGTCATATGTAAATAGTGATAAACTAGAGCAAGTACATGTAGTGTGTACCTTGGAGAATACTTATTAAAATGGGGGGGTGGGGGAAATAAATGATTTTTAAGACATGAAAAGTAGACAGCATGTAATTTATTGGGAAAAATGTAAAAATAAAGTGAAACAATATATACTTGTTTGATTTTGCCACTTGTGTGAAAGTGAGAGCTGGATGGGCTAGGAAAAACAAGAGTGGAATGAATGGGAATGAGCTATTTTAGAAATGATTCTATAAAACAAGAGTCAAGAATGAACAGAGGTTGAGTAAATGGACTGAATACAAAACTGAGGGAGCACTACAAAAAAAAGGGAGATATATATATATATATTATATAATATATATATATATTATTTTTTAAGCTCTCGCGGGTACTCCTTTACATTTGTGCTGTCTTAGGCTTCCTTTCGGGTATTCATCCCACGTCATCTGTAGTTCTGTTTAACAGTTGTCAGCTCATTCTAGTTTCTGTTAAAGTTGTAAAGCAAACAGTTTCAGCAGAATCTCATCTGCATCATCAGGCTTTCTGTATGGAAATCTTTGTCTTTAAAGAAGCCTGATATGGCCAGATTGAGATTCTGACTGAACACTTGCTACAACTTGTAACAGAAACTACAAATGAGCTACAACTTTAACAGAACTACAATGACGTGGCGATAATACCGAAGGAAGCTAAACACGCATCAGCACACAACTACCACACATACAATGACCCACACACTTACATGCACCACCACACACACACAACACACACACACACTACACACACATATAAAAGCGAGAGTCAGTTTGATCTAATGGTTAAGGCATAAGGCTAGAAATCAGAAGACAGAAAACAGTGAGTACAAGTGTGCCTGAGGCATGAAAGCTGGCTGGGCATCGTTGGGCCAGTCACTCTCGCAGCCCAACCCACTTGGATTTTCTTGTGGAGAAAATTGGAGGAGGAAAATGTGTTGGATATGCCACCTTAATTTATTTGTAAAAATAATAAAGGCAGAATACAAATAAAGAAAGAAACAAAAAAGATGTAATCTATGAAACTTAATACTTAATTGATGAATTCAGCACATTGCTACCACAAGAAGAACAGCTAATTGTCAGAAACTTATCAGGCCACAAGATAGCAAATTTAATCATATTGTTTTCAGTGGATTTACATATTTATTTCCTTTGGAGCTTTATTAATGTCACTGTGATGTACGGGCGGGGGGGGGGGGNNNGGGGGGGGGGGGGGGGGGGGGGGGGGGTTCTTAAACCTAAAAAGAAAACAAATGTGTTGTAAATTTTATCGTAAAAGAGATTGTAAGAAGTACCAACAAACAGATTTTTTTAAAAATTGTTCTATGTTATCCACTTATAAAATTAGTATTTATCAATTAGATAATTTACAAGTCATATTAATAATTTGTAAATAAGATTTCCCTAGGATGTGGGGATCATTTGCATGTCCAGTCTGGAGCTAAGACAGCTTTAACTAATTTGATGTTGTTTCCCAATACTTATGGTTGGCACGCTTTAATGACCACAGCACTCCTGTCATCTTGTCCATTTAGAGAAATGTGAGTTTTCCCTTACTACCAAGAAAGGTAAATAGTTATTTTACTAATTAACTGTATAGGGTTTTTTAATAAGAGTTCACTATTATCTTCCAGGAGGACACTTAAATGGCAAGGCAATTCTACAATTATGCTATGCTGGCATTGCTTCTACAATGAAAGTCTGCTGTATTCAATGTGCAAAACCACATACACAGGTAGTCCTCAATTTATAACTATTCATTTAGTGCCCATTTGAAGTTACAATGGCACTGTAAAAAGTGACTTAACAGATTAACAGAGTTGGAAAGGACCTGGTCGGTCATCTAGTCCAACCCCCTGCCCAAGCAGGGGACTCTACACCATTTCTGATAGATGGGATTCCAATCTCTTATTGAAAGTCTCATGTAATTACACTCCCACAACTTCCAAGGGCAAGCTGTTCCATTGGTTGATTGTTCTCACTGTCAGAAAGTTCCTCCTTATTTCCAGGTTAAATTTCTCCTTGTTCAGTTTCCATCCATTATTCCTTGTCTGGCCTTCAGGTACTTTAGAAAATAGCTTGACCCCCCCTCCTCTCTGTGGCAGCCCCTCAAATATTGGAAGACTGCTATCATGTCTCCCCTGGTCCTTCTTTTCATTAGACTAGCCAAGCCCAGTTCCTGTAACCGTTCTTCATATGTGTTGGGCTCCAGCTCCAACAATATGTTTTCGTCTCCAGTCCCCTAATCATCCTGGTTGTTCTTCTCTGTACTTTTTCTAGAGTCTCAACATCTTTTTTATAGATTGAGCCTATCTTCTTGGGTGTTAGCTCTTCCTGCCAGCTTAGTGCATTTGCAACATATCCATGGTCAAATGATCCACTCCACATTTACCACAATATTATATACAAATATCACAATCAACCAAAGATAAATTCCTTGTGAAGATGGGCAAAGATGCAGAAAAATGGTAGAAAAAATTCCATGTCTCATTCTGTTTTTCCCACCTCACTATACTTATGTAACATTATCTGGTGTAACAGTTTCCATTAACGGGATCCATTCTTTAATACAAAGCAAGTTCTGAACAATGAACCATCAATTCATCCAGACACTGTTGTGAACAAATAACATATTAAGACATCTAGAAAAGCACTAACCATACTTTATGAGTTTGTTAGAACATCCAACTCCAGGATTATGAATCTGGCAAATAAATATCAGCATTTGGGTGTGGTTTAATTACACTGATTTTTACACTTGAAATTTCCAAGTTAGTTATGATTAATAGTTTCTCTTTAAAAAATAGAAAAGGATGCAAAGAGTCTCTTTTATGCCAAAAGATGAGGTGGTTTGATGAAAGGCCAGATTAACAGTCACACTGAAACTAAAAAAATGTAGAAGAAACTAAGCAAGACTCAATTGCAAACTAAAGAGTATGAATGATGTAGGAAGCTCTTCTACTACAGAAATTTTTTCTTTCCTTATTCACCCTGCTTTATACCAAGTATCTCTTCAGTAAAGAGATGTCTGGCTACAAGTGGTCCTTGACTTACTACTGTGATGGAGCCTGCGATTTCCATTGTTAGTCATGATGGTCACAAGTCAAGGTGACCAACCCCATTTTATGATCTTTTTTTGCAAAAACCACCCTGGTTATTGACTGTGGTCATTAAGTGAACGCAACAACTGGGCCAAACTGATAGAATTGGGCAAAACTGGGCCAAACTGATAGAAATAGCATTTCTATTCAGGGGTGGGATTCTACTGGTTCAGCCCAGTTCTATAGAAGCAGTAGCTCCAAAGAGCAGCTGACACCAAACTGGTTCTCTCTGAAGATCTTCTTTTCTTCAGTTGGGCCCATCCGCCCGCCCGGGCTCTAGGCTGTCCTTTATTCTTACCTTAGTTTCTTTGTGCAACATAGCTGAGTGCCATACATCAGTAGGAGATAGTGATTACTTAAAGGAAAAGTTGTTTTGCAACTACTGCGCATGTGCACACTCACTGAACCGGTTGTTATGCCAATAGGATCTCACCCCTGTTCCCATGGTTTTTTTTGCTAGAAATTTGGCTGAACAGGTCAATTTCCAGCAAATAATAATAATAATAATAATCAAACATCAGTCACGTGACCACAGAATACTATAACTGGCTTTAAATGGTGGCCTGATTGCCAAATACCCAAAATGCAGTCATGTGATCGCAAGGGTATGTATCTCAACATTGGAACTCTGAAATTGAGTTATAAGAACTTTTTAAGGGGTCTTTCATAACTTCAAATAGTCACTAAGTGACTGTAAGCAAGTATTACCTGTATTTGTTGGGTATCTGACTCTGAAGACCTTTTTTATGTTATGTTACAAAGGAAATCAATTATTGTATAACATTATTCAGCACAGTACAATGCAATGATTGCTACAATATGCTGGATTATCATCTTCCTTTCCGTGTTTCTTTTGGAAATTTTGATTATGAAATACTTTACCATTTTTTATGAAAATAATGCAGTGATTATTGAAATACCATATAGATTTTTCAAAAATAAATGTATCAACTTTTTTTTATCTAAAAACATTTAAGCTTTTTCTGAGAACACTGTGAATCCAATAAATCTTGATTTCAGCAAAGCACTTTATAAAGTCCTTTCTATTACTCAGTTTGAAAGAAGGATAGCATGCCCATTATGTGGCTCCATAGCTGGCATAAAGCATCTCAGATTCCTCACCAAAGTACAGAGAGATATCAACTGGGCAGTTGCAGATGTCAGCCTTTGTCCTAATAGTCTGCAATATTCATATTAATGATCAGATAAATGATTGAGAGAAAGTTTGTAGATCATTCAAAACTGCATGACAAAGTTAATATTCTATAATAGGCTAACACGTGTTGACTACAATCCTAGAGGAAATGACATGGAATCACAAATATACGCTAGGAAGGTAGATTCTGACTGATTTGTTAGGGGAAATATTTCTAACACTAAGAAAGTGTAAAAGTGCTTACAATGATGGTCTGTCTTTCACCTGATAGCTAGCTGCCACAGATGGTTTGATCTGGACTCCTGCACCAAGAATAAAGTTGGATAAGATGAAAGATATGTGATTTAGCTATAGAAATGTGAGGATTTTGGAACGGGAACTGATCACAAGTTGAATATTACCCTGCCTTAATACCATACTCTGAATAAAAAGATAAATGTGATTTTAGCCTGCATTACTAGAAGCACAGTTCCTTTTTCTTCTCAATTAGTTTTGCTCATCCATGTGTACAGCAGTGTGAGAATGCCCTCAGTTCCTTCTATTCAACAACGGGCCAAGGAATGGAACCAAAAAGCATGCTTTCCCTATTACCACCCTTGTCCTTAGAGAATTGGATGGCCTCACTTGTCAGCTCTTTATAAAAAGTTTAAAATCTGGCTTTGTTCCTGAATTTGAGTGTCAGTACTAGAAGGAGCAAGGTTGTTTGATATGGTAACTATTGGCTTATTTCTAAGTTTTGCTTCATCTGTCAATGCTTTCTTTTTCTTTTTTAAAGTATTTCTAAATTATTGTATTTATTTTATAGTATGTTAACCATCTTGAGTTATGTCTCAATTGGGTTGCATAAATTTATATAAGTTGGGTTATAAAAATATACATAGTAAATGAATAATAGTTTCCAAATCATCTGAATCAACAATTTTTCCACTCTGTATTGCACAAATATTAGTCAAGTGTCATGCCTGATTCTGGGCATCACACTCTTAAAAATATTTAGGCAAAATGGAACAGATAACAAGAAGAAAAACAATGATGCTCAGTGATTAGGGAACACATTTTTTGAAGAGAGAATTAAGTGTACTTAATTTATGGATGATGGAAAGGATGTACAATCATAGAATTATTCAAGGACATGAAAAGAAAGTTTCACAGAAGAAAACTAAGAACACATAATACTCCAGAGCCCAGGATATAGAACAATGTTTTTAAATTACAAAGTGCAGATTCCACTTCCATATTAGGGACCTAATAATAATATCAAAGGAGATGGTGGACCATACCTTTATTGGATATGTTCAAACTGAAGCAAGATGTTAGCTGTAATGGCCTAAATGGCCGAATCCAATATTTGTGACTGGCTTGGATGGCACTTACAATGCTACTGGTGAAGATATGAGCATCTTTTAGAGTACTGATAGTATTTGTAATGTGCCTTCCAGGTGTTTAGGAAAAGAAAATCTAACTACAAAAGCAGAATTACAGGGATGTAAAAAGGATGTACATAGATAACCACAGAAAAATGAAAGAGGAAACAAATCAACTGTGTTGCTATCTTAGGCATCAGCAAATTGAAAAAAGCTGGAATTAGAAACTTTTAAAACTTGGGGCACAAAAAGCAAAGAAGGAATAGCTTGACAATTAGAAAGAACATGGCAAGGACAATATTTAGGCACAAATCAATGACTGAATAATATCAGATAGACTCACGGGCACTTGTTTAGTATGGCAATTATACAATTTTATGCTTCAGCCACTGATGAAGAAGAGGAAGGTGATAATTTTAATAATTCGCTTCAATTTAAAATTAACAGGATAAGCAAGATGTGCTGCTTCAGGCTGAAAGTTGTAAATATTAAAGAGGAAAACACAGACTGCATGGTGCAGAAAACTGAAATAAAGCAGGAGAATGACTAATCAATTGTCAACCCAATGATTTCTTCAAGGCTAAGATAGTCTTCATACAACCAAAATGAAATAGATATCATCGGATAAATTACATAGAAATCAGTCTTATTATATTATTGGTTCAAGCGGATGGAAAAAGCTTTGTTATAACGGCAAAGAGGTGACTAGAGGTTTAAAATGGAATAGATCATGAATTGCTTAAGTGCACGTTCCAAGTCAAACTACAGCAAAACAAGATAGTGAGATAATTTCCATAATATGATCTTAAGCATCAAGCCACCATTTTCAAAGATCAAGACTTTACAATCTTGAACCTCGTTGATTAAGAAGCAAAGATGGCATGAAACAAAATCAAAGAAGTTGTTCGAGATGAATCTGAAGAGATTGCCAAAGATCAAAAAATAGAAAACAGAAAACCAGATGTCATTTTTAAAAACCCATAGAAAACGCCCAAGAAGGAAAGCCAAATCTAAGAAATACTTTCAAACAACTATCAGAAGAGACAAACAGAATAACTTCACTATCTGTATAGACAGTGAAGATGGAAACAAATGTGGAAACCAGGAAAGTCTTCCAAGAACAAATATCTAATTCTGAAGCCAATACATGCTTCATTGATTATAGAAAGGCCAGCACCAACCAGCCATTTTATAAAAGTGCCTCCAGTTCCCAACCCCTGAAGCAATCTAGAAGGGAATGGAAGGCTGCTGAGAAATCAAGGAACGCATGGGATGGATGCATCACCTCCATCCTGGTTTCACAGTAATCAACAAGTGCAACCAAGGCTGTCTAACTACTGAAATCTGTTTTGAAACCAATGATATAATCTGCTTTCCACAGGGTTCTCTGCAACTGCAGAGCCATCAGAGTTTCAATTTTCTCTCCTCAAAAGGGAACATGGAGACCAGAGTCTTAAACTTTGTTTGCCCTCTTCTTGAAGAGAGACACATCAACACTTCCTTCAAGGTGAAATATACCACTCCCCTTATCAATGAGCATAGACTCAAGTACTGATCACCTTCCAGGCCTCTCAATGACCCAGGAAGCAGCTGAGTCCCAGAAACAGGAAGTGGAAATAACAGTACAAAGAACTATGTCTACTTCCTTAGGTGCCACCAATTAAAACTTTTGCTACACCATAAGACTCAATCTCAGAAGCTTTAATTTACCCAGTTGAAGTCCAGCTCAGAGAGGAGTGGATTTATTTATCTCAAAAGATAAGAGGCACAAATGCAAACCCTGCAGATGATCCAATGTCCATTCTTTCCCAGCAGGGACTGGGTCACCATAAAAGGGGCTACTAGATGGCTATTAGGCAGGGGTGTCAAACTCGACCCGTGGGCCAGATCTGGCCCGTGTAGTGCTTATATCTGGCCCGCAGAGCTGGCCTGGAAACAGCAAAGGACTGGTCTGTGGTGCCTCTGCCAGTGAAAACAGAGCATGGGGCCGCATGCACACACACCCGACTCCATTTTCGCTGGCAGAGGGCTGCAGGAGGCCGTCGTGGCCAAAAATGTGCACCCCTCCCAGGCTCTGTTTTTGCTGGCAGAGGGCGAGCAAAACAAACTAAAAACAAAGCAAAAGGAGAAATGTTTCCTCTTTTGCATTTGAGCATGCAAGAAGGGACAGGAAAGGAGAAAGGGAAAAAGAAAAGTCAAAGAAAAAGAAGGAAAGATGGGAACAAAGGAGATTATAATGAGAAGGAGGGTCTGAGAGAAGTCCTGCCACCACAGGTGCCCCAGCTCGAATCCCATCACACCCACTATGGCCATGCTCACCCCCAGCCCTCTGAGGTCATACAATCCTGAGGCAGCCCTCAATGAAATCAAGTTTGACACCCCTGCTATTGGGGCACAGAAATACTGATGTTCTGCTGCTATTATTGCCATGAAGTAAATCCCAAATATAGGCTCTTGTTTGGTTAAGCTCAAGTTTAACCTGCCATGCTGTTCCAGCCATCTTTTCTGGTGTTTCATTTCCTGGAGTTCCTCAGTGAACCAAGGTACATCCCCCAATTGTCACACCAGGAAAGGCTACAAAGGAACAATATAAATAACATATAAATAACAATATAAATAGATGGATGGATGGATGGATAGATAGATAGATAGATAGATAGATAGATAGATAGATAGATAGATAGATAGATAGATAGATAGATAGATAGATAGATAGATAGATAGATAGATAGATATTCCCAACCATCCACCAATTCCAGGCAGTGTAAGACCACCCAACAGAGCATCAGAGAAGGTTCAAGCTTCTGGAATTGCACTGGGTCCATCAGTTGAACAGGCTATATTCTATCCCTTATAAACAAGTGATAAGTAAGAAACAACACATTATACTTTGCAATCCCAGTATCCTGTCTGATCAGCTAATTAAAACTCAAGCTTAAACTGAAGCTGTCTACTTTATGATCTGCTCACTGATCATCTTTCTTCTGTGCAGTTTTACATTGTTGGTTTTTACCTTCCTTATACAACATTCTTAGCAATTAAACCAAAGCTGTCCATACTAGATCAAACAAGGCATTCTACAGTATATTCACCTTTTTACAAACTAATTATAATGTTCAAACCTCAGCACTTGGCTGTTTCACATGCTAACCAACCAGCATTCTTTTAACACAGCTGTGATGCACATCACTTTACTTTGATTCTTAGATATACTGGCATCTTTTATGGCCTCAAATCTCCCCTCTTTTTCTTGCTACACTCATTTGAGACTTCAACCCAGGTAATTTGAAATAAGATAACACACATATGTTTCTTCAGTCAAAACTAAATATTTCTACTACAAAAAGGCTAAATTCCATTCAGGAACATTAGAAATCATAATGTACAGAGACCACAAAGTTTGGCAAAATCTCCTGTTACCTTATGATTTCATTTATACTGAATTATATTATTGGGAGGGGAGGCAGAGAAGACCTGTAATTCCAAAGGTTCCAAAACACCATTTAAAAATACTTCATAAATATATTTAAACTGTGAGATAGAATACATTTTTTTACATATCAATTTTTCACTTGATACAGTATTGTTTTACTGTTCTGAATGTTGATGTTGAGAAAATCTTTAGTATTTTAATGCACTTTGCTCAGTTACATGCTTTTAACTATGTCAAAAGTGAATTGCCTGAGATCATTGTATATTACATTCTTCAGAACAAAGTCATTCTTTTGTAATTCAGTTTAATCGTGTTGTTTCCTTTCAGTCAATTATTTAGGTGGCTCCAGAAAACAATGTATTATTATAGCTCCTGAGTCATATAGATGCTGCCTTTGTAGGGTTACAGTCCATTACTCTTTTCTCTATACGCCTGACATTTTGTAAAAAAATATATATATACTGCCAGAACTTGCTTCAAAGTTTGCAACTACAAAGCAGCTATTTCTGTTTTAAACATAACCTCTAGTAAACATTGCTATAAATATATTTCCCACAGATCCCCATTTTATTCGACAGATATAATTTAATAGCTGTAAATTAAATTAGAATAGGATGCCAATACCTCAGGCAAGGTGGCGCGACATTTAATTTATACAATTAAACTCAAGGGTGGAGAAGCACAAAACAAACAATGCATACAGGAATCAAGTACTACAATGTGTGTTTTCGTAATTTTCCAGCACCACCTTTTAGCTTCTATCAGTGTAAATGCCAGGAGCTGAAGACCATTTAAAGCTTTTATTCATAGGCTACGTAAACAGTTCCTGCAGTCTATAGTGAAGGAAGTCAAGTAGTAATTTGAGAGTCATACAAGGTGCTCGACACAGTACAACTATGGCTTCCAGGCAAATAAAAAAAGTAAAAGATTCACATTTTCAATAAAAAGAATGGAGCCTGTATACTTCCATCCATCCCAGCAGCTCAGAGAAGCTGCAAAATGCAGGTGAGCTCTTCAATGCCTTCCTTTCATAAAGATATCTTAGATTCCCCCTCAGATATCACTGCTAGAAAGGAACCACTCATGCAACTATCAGCCTTTAAAATTACTTCTACTCTTGTTGCACTGTGTGTGTAATGGAAAGTGGAATGGATGCTTATGTGTCTGTGAATGAATTGAAACTTCACTTTTTTTTTTCAATATGGAACCAGGAAAAAAAGGCTGTTTTAATGGGGAGAAGAAAGTAAGAATTATGGAACCTTTTGCTGCTCAGGAAAGGCGTGAGGGCCAGGTGTTGCTGAGATGATGCAAGCTGAACAATGAGCAATGTCAGTGACAGAGGTGCAACAAAGTTGATGGGACCTACAGTTGGAGCAGGTTTGGCAGCCTAATTGCCAGACAGGAGCATCTGGTGATACCTGGGATTCATGTGCAAACAATTTGGCTTGTTAAAGTACTAATAGATTGTATAATAATGTGTGAGAAGGACCTTGAGAAACATGGGTATAATGGGCAGAGAAAAAGCTCAGAAGGGTTCACTTCTCAGACTATAAGGAAACAGTGGAAGATTTGTACTTTCATGCTTGTAAGATTCTGTTCATTGTAACCTTACAATAAAGTAAAATAAGCTCACTTGGGGTCGTGTTTCCTGACTGGTCAACCTGGAAAGGCTGACAGCTATCTTGCAAGTCACTTCTCTGTTAGAAAAGAGCCTGGATTTTATGCTCTTGCTGAAACATCTGCTTGATGGGTCTCAAACTGTTGTTATGTGGATTGAGAGATTAAAGGATATCAGGATTAACTGCTGTTAGAATGAATGATCGGGAAAATGTTTCTTCTCTGGGTGTGACACAAAGGGACTGCACTTTATCTCTGGTAGATCACCTGCTGATCTGAAACTGGAGGAAAGATCATATGGTAGCATGGCACCAGGTATCATAACTTAGCTATGATATCAATTCCAACTGAGCAGTGATGCCTCAGAGGTCCTATAGCTCAGACTCAAATCTAGCAAGACAACTGGCTATGGATGCAAGAGGTTTTCTAAAATCAGTTCTTAAAAATGTTGCACTAGTCTGGTGGAAGGTGTACAATTTGGGGGTCTTCCTGGAGTCCCCTTTTGCTCAATGAACAAATGACAGCCATAGCAAGAAAAGTTTAATTTGGATATATATGACACATTAATTATGCCATTTTCTGGATTGGAAAACCCTACTCTTGGTCACTCATGTGGCATATTGGATTGCTGTGATGTGTTCTTAATGAGGTTATCCTTGAACACACACAAAACCTACAAGTAGTCTAGGATGCTGTCGCATGAGAACCTATGAGACACCCCATTTTGCCCATGTGATGCACCTTCATTTCATAAGCTACATTGGTTATCTTTGAATTTCAGGCATACTTCAAGGTGCTGGGTGTCACCTGTAGGTTCTTCGTCATTAAGGCACTAATTACTTATGGGATTGCCTTTTCAATTGTTTCTGCCCACCTTGCAAGATCAAGCCAGGTAGGCATGCTCTGGATTCTTTAAGACCCACCTTGTAATACTTCTTTTATGCTGTATAATCGTTTGGTCCCCAACCTGAGTTGTTTATTTTTATTTCTTATTGTTGGATTGTGGTTATGTTGACATAAGAATGCATCCCAAACACACAACACTTAAGACTCATTACTGCTAGGAAGGAATGCATCTTTTGTGCTGCATAGACCACATAAAAATATGACAATGTACATGCACATACCCCAATCTATCCATCCATTAATGCATAGCCATCTTATACACCATGACCTCAAAAATCTCACATGTATTCATAGTAGACGGTATACCGAATATGATGTTGTAGCAATATAATTCTCTCTGCAGAATATTTGAGGAATATATAATTAGGTTTGCTAATGAAAAACCACCATACATATGGCTGTGAATCTGCTATGACTTACACTGATCATACTTCCTTCCAACTAACCTAAGAAACACATTTTATTATAAAAATTTAATGATTTTTTTCTTTGTTGCAAACTGTTAGAAACTTTCAAGTTCACACAAATGACATCGTATTTAAATCCTTGCAGTTTAAGCATTCAAGTATGCAAGTATTCATTTCCATGTGCAAACTGTCTGAAACAGGGTGTCAAACTTGCAGTCCACGGGCCAGATATGTCATATGCTGGCCCCACCCTCACCCAGTTGAGTGAAGTGGGGGAACGTCCCGATACATCACATGACAACGCTGTGACGACACAAGTTTGATATCCCTGGTCTGGAAGAACAGAGCTTACCATCTGAAAATCAGATTATGACTGTACCTTTTCTATCTAAGTAGAAAATATTAAAGGGCATAGCTTGCATAAGTTGCAACTCATGAAACTTACATGTCTTAGTAACACTAGTTAAACAGAATAATTGCTACCTTTTTTATATTCCTCATTTTCTCCTGACCATATCAGGTTCAGAATTTTGAAATTCAATTAGATATGACTTTGGATATCCAATGATACAAGCCATTTTCAAAATCTACCTTTTGGTATAGAAAAAACCTGGCAATGATTCTCTACATTAATATCAAATATGTTTCAGTACTATAATGCACTACACATTAGGTCTACTCTTCAAACAACTGCAAATACAGCAACTAAGCTTGTGAGAATACAAATGGCATCTAGATAAAACAAACAGCTTCGCTATTTTCCCAACTACTTTTAACCCCGGTGTGCACATGTATCACCTCTCCTGCAGGAACTGCATTGGTTGCTGATTTGCTTCTAGGTGCAATTCAAAGTGCCTTTAAAGCCCTTCATGGCTTGGGACCAGGTTATCTGAGGGGCTGTCTCTTGCCGGTCTAGCCGTCCACCAGACCGGGAAGGCAAGGAATATTGCGGATCCCACCCCCTATGGAGATATACCTGGTGGAGCCCAGAAGAAAGGCCCTTTCTGTGGTGGCTCCCTCTCTCTGGAACATCATTCTCCCAGAGATTAGAATGGCTCCCACTCTAACACTCTTCCAGAAGACCCTGAAGACCTGATTCTGCCAGCAGACCTGGGGAACACAGAGCAGGATGGAGCCCATTAAATGGCTTGTGTGATGTGCTGTCGACAAGGTGGGGGGTGGGGGGTAATTTTATTATATATGATTCTCTCTTTTATTACTTTTATTGTTTTTTATGAGGTTTTCATATTCTTGTAAGCTGCCTTGAATCGCCAAGTGCAAATAGGCAGCAATATAAATAAATAAATAAAATAAATAGCAATTCATGATACTGGCATGTTTAATATCATTTAAAATCTATATTGGTCCAGACTAGGGGAACACTGTCACATATATGAATTTATGTATTCTATAAGATTGTCAAGAGAAAGTTTCTTCCGAGATGCTTCACAAGCTTAAACAGAATACTACTCCTCTGTGCTGGAATAGTATTATAGCACCATCTGATAACCTTAGTCCTTTTAGGACTAACTTCTGGCTTATGTTTGTTTTCGCTTTTCCTTGCTTTTAAATAAGTATGCTAATAAGTTTTATTGCTATACTCAGGTTTTAATTGGAGCTCTATCCTTCAAATTATTATACCAGAACAGAAATTGCTGCAGGCTTTTAAAGCATTTTTGAGAGAGGTAAAGTAAATCTTTACGGATGCTTTCTGGTTAGGAACAGATCCTACAATCATTAAGCTTTCTAGTCACTGCCATCATAAATGCCTCCTCCCTTATAACTTAAGCATTATGGTATTTTAACATTACTATTATTGTCAGTGGAGTTGTTCATTTTTTTTATTGGCCATGTTCCTGTACTTTAGCAGAGCAGATAAGCAGAAATAAACCATGTTAATTTTATTTTATTTTATTGTTCTTCACTTCTAATCCAGCTCAGGAAGAAATACACCTGTTAAATTCCCACCTAGCAAGCTGGTAATAGAAATGAAGGCATCAGCAATACTATAGTTTGAGAAAAAACACACATAATGCTATGTGTGCCATGACCTAGGAAAACTTTTATCTCTGTATAACTCAAGAAAGTCAATGTAAGATGTACTTATAGGATTGTTGATAACATGTGGAATGCTGTTTCAATGTACACTGTAACCATCCTTACAAACTCATATAGCTAAATAATGCAAATTATGCAATCCACTGCAAATTACTTTCTAATCTAACCAGTCTAACTTGTATATTACTCTCAGAAGCATAATTATAGTAAAAAGGCAAGTACAATTCCTAAATATGCATATGGACAACTGGTTCTATATGAAATGTGTGAGCCATATGGACAAGGTGTTACAGCATGTGAAGACAACACTGCTGAGATACAACACCTGGAAGGATTTTGTTTGATGGGACTTAAAATCCCAACAGTCATTTCAAAACACTGACTGAACCTTTGGCACCTGGGCATATGCAAAATGGAAAGCAAGATTAAATAGCAGATATAGTCTTATCATGGCATCAAACTTTTCTATTGATGAAAATTGTGCTGATTGTAATTAATGGGAAGTAGAAGACAAAACCTGCCATATAATCCAGCCTTAGACATTGGAAATAGCTTCCCAATAGATGTTATTTCAAATATTGTTCAAAAATGAAAGATGGTTTCCTATGTTGATATAGTTAGAAGAAGCTTACATGTTTAGTTTTTTAATCACATGTCTGTCTCACCGACAGAGCTTATCCAACCGATTTCCACTTCCATTACATCCTGCTAAATGATTTCAAAGTTATAGCATGGCTAAACAGAAGCTGTGTGTTCTTCTACTACACTAAATGCCATGTTTACACTACTACACTCTTTCTAGCATATGGGGAAACTTTAAGCTATTTCTGTGCATTTCAGAGATAGCAGAATCAGCCGCCAATTGACTGTCTCATTTTCTGGGAAAAGAGATTTCAAATCTCTGACCTGCAAGATCACAGAACTGACAACTGAAAGAAGGAAAATTAGTTCTGAAGAGTCCTTTCTCTCTTGATAAACTTTATCATCTTCAGAAAAGTCTTCAGTACTTCAAAGAGAAGTAACAAGATAACTGGAAATATTCTTCTAAGTGAAAAATGCATATATGACTCAGTCATAAGGCACATTTTGCTTACTCATATACAAATAATTTCATTTTTTTTCAGCTACACCTATCTTCCCCAATTTTCCAGATTATGTTTCTTCTGTTTACAGGGAAGTTAAATGATATGAAATAATTTTAATCAGCCAGAGTTAAAGCTGGCAAAAGACAATTACCTGATGGATCCATGTGATTTCTTTATTTGAAGAGACAAAAGCTCACATCAATATATTACTACATCCCAATTTGTTATTCACTTGCTTGCATTTATTCTGAAAAAGTATTAAGGAGTCTTAGTGTGCATTGTGGATTGTTAAGTACCACTCTCCATTGTTATAATCTTTTCAGAATGTTTTGTCTCAACCTTTGTATGAAGAGATACAGATGTGGCTGTTCTGTATAGTTAACTTTGGTCAGTGGAAAGGGAAGAAAGCATTGTGGACTGGTTTGTTTTAAGAGAAAGACTCTGATGCAGTATAAGTTTAAAAATGGCACATAGAAGAAAGCATCCCTGTTACACCCATAAATGAAGTAAAAATTTAATAACAAACCTTTTTAATGATACCATAGCTAGAAATTAGTCACCCACTACATTTGGAAATTAAATAGAATAAGCTATAAACGATATTAACAAACTATATTATTATTCTCTCTGCATGATGAATCTCCCATGATTAACATTTTTTACAAAAGGATTTGGTGCTTTCAGTAGTTTGGGCTAAGTATTACTTAAGAGAATAGAACTATGTCCATTTTGTGCATCTGAAAAGGAAATTCACAATTCATTCCATTTTCAGAAGGACCTTGCCAACAAAGTAGCAGTAGTTAACCAAACTGACATCACACAATGACAAAAAACATGTAGATGATGTAATAAATAAAATCAACTAAACATCTCATCATAGATACAAATGTGTAACAGCTATTATCTCTTTTTAATACTGTTTTAACAAACCATTAAGAAGATCTTGCTTTTGAACATAAAGTAGCAAATGAAATTAAATAGCAATGTATTCACTTATTAACATGTCTGCATGCTTGTTTTCTCTTCCCTATCTAATGAAAAACTTTCGCATGAACTTTTAAAGATTGTTAATAAATATTTTGCAGGTTGTTCTGGATATTAACATAATGGATTTTGGCAAAACATAATAATATCTTTGAACTAATAGACCACAAAATTTTACAGAACTTAATGCCAAGTTTCATTCAATAATTTATTGGCTAGCTGCATTCATTTCCTGCATCTGGTTTTATACTAATTGTTGAATGTTCATGGAGCTCTATTTTAAAGAAAATATTAAAAAGTAAATAAGAGACATTTGAAAAAAATTATAGGTAATTTAAGCATTGATTGGCAAAATAATAAAAGTTAATGCTCAAGGCTTAGAAATAACTGTACAGGAATCTGTAAGATTTTCAAGAAATTCTCTCGAACTAATTATATTACTAAGTACAATTTCTTCCTGTTGTTACTTAAGACATTTTTTAAAAAAGAAGTGAAATTAATCATCTCAAAATTCACACACACACAATTTCTCCCTTGACAAAAATATCAAATAAGTAAAATAAAACACTACACAGAGAAACACAGTATTAAAAATAACACAATTGTTTAATTTTAAAAAAACCTCCAATACATTGATAGCACTGAGCATATTTTTATGAAACGGCTTTTTTTTTTTAAAGAAAAAAAAACCAGATTCCTCTGGAAGCATATAAAATGAAACCTACAAATGACATAGTAACTACATCTGTTAAATGCTGGCATTTGGTCTTTTTCTCCATTTTCAAAAAACAAACTCAAAAGAAGTTCCTAATCTGTTTCTTCAAACCGAAGAAATGTGGAAAAAGGCCATCCTGCCAGTGGAAACATTCAAAATCAGAAAGCTCATGCTGAGGTTTGTTGCCGAGGCAGCGAATGGTCTAAAAAGGAACTTCTGCCAACTCAAATACTGTTTGCTTTCACACCCAAGAACAAAACGGTGTGCGTGGCGGAGGCTTCCTCAGGGCTTAGTGCAGCTGGACCAGGCTGAATAAAGGTAACTAATGTCACAGCTACTGTAAATTTGTTCTCATTTTTCTATCAGTAAGTCAGATTCAATGGAAATTAGAATATGCTTCTCAGAGCTTTCAACTTCTCACAAAGACAGATGAGACCTTCTGTGGCTGCAAGCCCCTTTTTTAAAAGCAAGAGTTAAAAAGAAACAGCAATGAGAAACAGAGCTACCAACTATTCCTTTATGAGTGAATTACTCAGGAAGATCAAGCTAATTCATGATGGATTTGGGTATCCCAATGCCATGGGTGACTTTCTGAAGCTGGAAATGCTGAAGAACTGCAGCCTTCATTATAACCTTACAAATTATAGACATCAAACCCTGCCAAAACAGACATAATGGGGAGGGTTCAGCTCTGTGAAAGAACTGGCTCCGTCTCCCATCTCCACCATTTTCTAGGGCATAGCAAATCTGAGCCAGAATAGTGAGTTTCACTCTGCTGAGTGATAAAAGTAAGGTGAAGATGCTCGCTGCCACAGGAAAAGGTTGCTATGCATAGATGTTTTAGAAGTGATTCATATGCCTGTGAAAATAAACAATACTGAACTTTAAAAAAATGCCACCCGTCTTAAGGATTTAAGAAATAATGCAGAAGCAAAATTAAGGTATGAAATGTACTTGAATTATATTTTATTTAGTAGAAGAGGAATACTTTTACAATTAAACTATGGTTGCAATCCAATGTAAATAGTAGCCTCATCTATTATTTCTCTTGGAAATCAAGACTTATTTGGAAACATAATATAGGCAGGAATGAATGAAAGAACCTTCCATCTAGAGGAGGCAGGAGGGAAAAAAAACCTTAAATGTTATCAAATCTTTTTTCTAGCCAGCTGGCACAATCAGAATCAAACACAGTTAATCATTTTAAGGAAGAATCCTTTTTCAAAGCAGAAAATCACACTATTTATTCCAAAACTCCTACTCGATACTATTTTTTTTTTCAGAGTACGAGTGCCTAACACAACATACTCAAACGGAATGAGACATAAATACATGTTTATAAAGGAAACCACAAATCTGCAGCAACGAGGAATTCTAATCTTTATCTGACTATCCCAGATATATGCTCAAACAAGGTTTCTATACATTTTAAAATACCATCTAGACTTATTACATATGCTCAAGTATAGCCTTGACACATTAACAGCTACAGGCTTCCAAGCACTTTTTTCTTTAATTTACAGTTTACATAACCAGATTAAAGCATGTCAAACTAAACATTTAGCAATAATAATTTCTCCTTCTGAATCATAAAGAACTAGGGGAAAATCCCTGTAGTTCTTTGAAAACTATAATTTAGTAATTTAGAAACAGTGTTTTCTCCAGTGCTTTTCTAATAACTGTACTGTGTTGTTTATTTCTTTCATCACTTCCTACCTTGTCTGGTTGCTGGTGAAAACCAACCAGGAAACCACAAGCACACACTTCAGCCTCTCGCTTTTTCAGGCCACAATTCTCCAATGTTAGGTTGCTGCTAATGTCCTTGCAAACCAATGTAAAACAGGCCACAAGGTTCACGTTAACTGCAGAGTGTTACTACACTGAACATCTGGTCATGAATGAATGGATTGCCCACTAACACTCTGTACTGGGAAGCTGATGAAAAATTCAACATTTTCCTTGTTGGCACAGTTGTTTTGGAGAATTCTCTAGAGCTTCCTGAATTATATGAAGAAAATTTCACTGCAGCAATCTATATCTGTGAGAACAGCTGGTGTTGAAAGGGATCTGCTGCTCTCTGCGTGCTGGGGGACCTCATGTTGGATCATGATACTTTTGCTACATTTGTCCTTGAAAACTTAGCCCTACCTTTGTGGTAGCATTTAAACAAAGTGACAGCAACGGTTCTTAACAGTTGCCTTCAGCACAGCAGGAAGGAGAATAAATAGTAGGGAAAAAATATATTGTACAGCTGATGGTCAATTCAGAATTTTATAGGAACTCCTATTAACGGTGGAAAAATTTTCCTGGTAGAATTAGGATTTTTTTTAAAAAAAGTCCCTGTGATAAGTAGAACAGTACAAATATGGTTTTAGTTGTTCTTTTTCCCTAATTTCAGTGCCAATATTCAGTCATCTTTATCCAATAAGTGAAAATCAGCTTCTCTTTTAAATACTTGAAGAATTACAAGAAAATATTGCACACCACTGAACATCAGAGCATCTTGAGTACAATCAATCTCTTTATTACATAGAATGCTTGATTTAAGTTAAATCACTCAAAAGCTTTGAAAGCAGAATTATTAATTTCATCTGGAATGAATAACAAGCCACAAAACTATTTTGAAAAAGAATTGCATTCTTGATAGCACAATAAATAAGCTATACACTGTTCTCTCTCTCTCTCTCTCTCTCTCTCTCTCTCTCTCTCTCTCTCTCTTAAAGGANTTCTCTCTCTCTCTCTCTCTCTCTCTCTCTCTCTCTCTCTCTCTCTTAAAGGAAGTGGTAAACTTAAGTCATGCTAAATTTAGGCTATTATCTATGCAGCATAAATTTCACTTCTGTGTATAAATGCTAACTTGCATATTTCTCCATGGTAACTAAACTATGATTAAAACAACAGTGAAACCAGCCTTCAAAACCACCTGTTTAAGTAGGAACAATCTAATTGACCCCCCAAAAAATAAGAAAGTAAAATAAAAACCTAAATTTCAGACATGTCATGGGAATTTAAATTTCATTTTTCCCCAATTGAAAGCCTTCATTTCCATGATCTAATTGTAAAGTACATGGTTTGGGTTGTAATCATTCTTCTTTTAAAATCATGTAATTTCTTCACATATTGTTAACCTAACAGAAGTAGTATTTTAAGATTAGAAAGAATAAGACTTTAATAAGCCTTTCCAAAAAGGAAATTATTTTGCTTCTTGAAAGGATTAATTTACCTAGAAAGTATCCATTTTTATAATATGGCAAAAATTAAAGAAATCAAAAACCCATAACTAAAATTCTCATTAATTATGGTAAGACACCTTCAAAACCTGTCTTTTTACTGATATTGTTGTTTTTTTCTAATGGAGAAATTGATCGCTTTTAGGGATCATATTAAATAATGATAGCCAACATATCATATGAACTAGTCTAATTACAGTATTCAATTGTTGAATATTTTAGTAGAAATGCTAAATATATATATGTGTTTAATATCTAATACTTGTAACAATAAAATCTATTATCTATGATCTGAAATAAACAATATATGGTGAATAACTGCAGACACCCAATATAAAATTTTACTGGAATTTAAAAACTATTTTTTCTGGATCTCATTGTCATAATTTCCATGTATCATTAAAAAGTTTAAAAAAAATAACTGCAATAATGTATCATAAAGACTTATACAATATAATTTAACATTCAATTTCAAAGAGTTATTTTCCTTCATTTACATCACATTAGCCAGTCAACTAGGAAATATTGAGGGTGAAACTAAGAAATGAATACAGTGCACTTCCTGGCAAGCGGGAAGTTGAATGCTAAACTTGTAGGTCTTCCTTTAGTCCAGAAGTACACCGAAATAGTTGTTGATAGATAGCACATGTGATAATATATCCTGAAAGTGACACACAGCTACTGTTTATTATTCTACATATTATTTTAGATGTAAATCAATCAGTAGCTAGATTTTAATAAAGCCATGATTTCAGAAGGATGTATGGATTATGTTTCCAAAACTCTTAAATTATGACTTCCAACAATTTTCTGAGATCATGGACCTTATGGGGCAAGCAGTAGAATGCCAATCACAATAACTGCCATGGAAGAAACCATAATCCACCACTCTGGCCTTGTTTCTTCTGGGATTTTTCGAACAATTTAATATATTTAATAACTGTAGTCCCTTTACCTTTGAAGTATTAGCCTCTGGGATCTGGTTTGAAACAGTGTAACTCAAGGTTCATTCTCTGAAAATCTATCTGTCTCTTTGTGGATGTTTGAAATTCCTTCTCTGCCACTGAATATTGACAGAGCAGATTTATTTAGCATGTGGCAAATATGTCAGAGCTCAATATCCAAGTAGCCTTGGATATAAAGGGACCCTAAGCAGACAAACACCATTAAAGTCTTGCTATGATTTTATTTACTTCATACAAGTATTCAGTATACCATTAGCTAATATGAAAAAGAAACTCCCCTCCCTTATGAGTACAATTACAACAAGTAGTCCCTGACTTATAACCAGTGGCATAATGACTGTTCAAAATTACAACAGGGCCCAGAAAAGGTAACTTATGCCAATAAAGAATTTTTGACTACCAAGATGTGCCATACCCATCCCCCACAGTCACATGACCTCACTTTGGGTGATTGGTAATGGCTCACTTTTATAACCAGTTGCAGCATTTCGTGGTCACATGGTCACTGTCAACTGGCGACATTTGGAGGGGGGATCTGGCATTTTTTGCCAATTTCCACAGAAAATGCCTATTCTGTATAATGGATTTGGACTTATGACCAGTGTTTTAATTTAATATGAATGTGACTTGACTTAATGATCACAAGTACTCATTAAATGATCACTACATAAAAGGTAGCAATATCAGATCCACTCACATGGGTGCCTCAACTTATAAATGTAGTGTCTTATGACCATAAGACAACTGTAGTGTCTTATGAATTCAGTTCTAATTGTGGCCATAAGTCAAAGGCTATGACAGAACCAAACACTATCTGTTCTTGGTCACCAGTTTCAACTGATTATTTCAGGTCTTAATGTAAAATTTCTATGGCGTTCAGGTAACTTCATAAAGTTAAATCTTAACTTAAGAGTATATTCTAAAATGTTAAATTTTGTCCTTCATTCATTCTGTTAAATGTTTCAGACAACTGATGTTCTACAGAATTCACTGTTAGAAACAGAGTTATTATTTCCTTCAATGATTAAGTTTTACAGATCTTAAGACAAGAAAGAATGTCTAAACCATGACAATATGAAGGTTTTTTCCCCCAACTAGATATTAGGTTTTTTTCCCCCTACTAGATACAATATGCATAGCACTTAGATTTATATATTGCTCTATAGTGCTTTAAAGCACTCTCTGAATGATTTACAATCTCAGCATATTGCTCCCAACATTCTGGCTCTTCATTTTAAGCCCCTGGCACACAGCACCAACGGATGGAAAGAGGATGTAAAACGGAGAGAAACACTCGCCATCCGTTGGTTAACACGATGCATCCGTTCTGTACTCACTACGTCCGTTTTTCATACTCTCTATCCGTCCAGCATCCGTCCTTATGACCTTTGCATCCGCTCAAAAAGTTTTTGAGCTGCTCAAAAACTTTTGAGCGGAAATGGTATCAACGCGTCAGTTCTGCATCCGCATACGGCATACTGGGAACATCCGTTCTACACCGGTCGCATCGTTTACGCATCCGCTATATCCACTAGGCATCCGCTGCGCATCACGCAACTCAAATCGCTCCAGCAGAAAGAGCACACGGGAGGAAGCAACGGATGCAGAACGGACACAAAGCGTTAGGTAGCACGACGGAGAAAGGATGAAAGCGGATGCAGCTCGGTCGATAACAAACATTGGAATGGAAAAAACCACGTTCGCAGAGGGGACCTATCTCGTATATTTAGATGTCTGCAGATGCCTAGAGGATGCAAAAGGGACACGAGCGGAAAACTATATTTCCTATAAAAAAGTGGAGGAACTCACCGGATCTCACTTTCAGTCAGCAGCCCCTGCTATGCAGACCTCTTCAGCCTTCATCTGGCCTTGCTCTCCACAGCATCCATGTCATCTCCACCATGGATCCTCACACACTCCTTTTGGTAGCCATGCCCCCACCATGCGTTTACAACAGTGCGAAGCCAATCTACAGGCTCTTCAATTCGTTTCTATCGAAGAAAAGGAGGCGGCAGAAGCGTCTGGGTCCGAAGATGGATCGCCAGAAAGACAGAGTTACGGGACTGTATAACAGCTGATGGTGGAGCTGAGGAATGAAGACCCTCGTGCTTTCCAGAACTTCATGAAGATGCCGCCAGCCAATGTTTTGATGAAGTTGTGGAGCGGGCTGAGACCCAGGGTTGACCAAGCAGAGTCACCAATTCCGGGCCCAGCCTGGACCCTGAGCTCAATGGTGGCACGACTCTGCACTACTGGCCCTCTGGAACACATACAGAAACATACCAGTACTGCCTGAGGTGTGGTGCCAGCCAACCATCAGCATGTGTGTCAGAAAGTTGTGCAGGCCATCATCGAAGAATACCGGGAGGAGCCTCCAGTGCCCCTCCACTGAAGCAAGCTGGAAGAAGTTGCGAGCAGTGGTATCAGAAAGTGAACTTCCCCCACACCGTCTGGCAGCCATAGATGGCAGCGTGGCCTGCAAAGCACCAGCCAAATCAGGGTTCAACTTTATTTTCCAACTACAAGGCTTCTTCAGTAATCATTCCTCTTCGCCCATGGTCGATTGCTGAGCTACAAGTTCATCGTTACATCGATGCTTCCAGGAAACGGGTGCAGCTTCAGATAGCCAAGATATACAACGCCAGTCACTCAAGAGGCTGAACGCAACCTATCATAGGGCATTCCCAGAATCCAGACCACCTGCCCAATGACACACAAGAGTGGCCCTAACTTCATCGTGAGGATGACGCCTTCTCCCTCAGAACCTACCTCAGAAAGCCCTGCACCTCCAGATGCGTCACCCGTGAAGAGAGGATCTCAACTAAGGCTGTCCAGGGCAAAGCGGAGTGGGGAGAATGTTTGGCATGCCGCTGGCCAACATGGTTCAGGTACATTCTCACCACCATGCAGCTTGCCCACAGACCTGAGGAGGATCGTGGAACTTTGCTGCATCCTGCACCAATTCTCATGCGCACCCGCCTACCCAGTGTTGCAGAACGGCTCATGAACCGTCAACAGGCAATGGGGACATGGAGCCTGTGTAATGGAGCAAGGGCGAAAACCTAAGTAGACACTGTGGATGTTCAAGGCCCCAACAGATCTTCACGTGAAGGGAAGAGACAGCGCAACCTCCTGAAACACTGGTGCAACTCCCCAGCTGGAGCAGTGGCTGGCGGCAAGGACAGGATGATAGAGATTAATGAGATGCTTCCTGTCAGCCTGTCTCATCACACTGATGAGATTGGGCCATGTATGTTGGGTGGGCCCTACAAGTGAACAGGGCATGTTATAAGAGTTCTGTTTATGTTGAATGTGAGATCAATGATTACATTGTATTGATTAATAATAGGGCCAATAGGTGTGGCACCTGGAGAGGGTTGGACCATACAGCCCACTATTGCTGCAGGAGGTTTTAATCTATCCGCACAGCTATTACCCATCGCCAAAAGGTATCTCCTGCCCATCCCACAGCTTACCATCCAAAGTGTATACCCTGCCCATCGCACAGGTATTTACCCATCCCCACAGGTATCTAACCCATCCCACAGCTATTACCCATGCCAATAGGTATCCTGCCATCCTCCACTGCTATCTTAACCCATCCCACAAGCATGCAAAGGTTTAAACCATTTCTAAAAGTCACCAAGACTTTAATTTAATAAATTAAATGAAGCAGTGTGTGAAGCAAAGATAATCTTTATTAATTAACAAGCTAGTAGAAAGCAAAAGTGACCCAATTGTCCCAAGCCAAAGAAAAGTAACATGGTAGCCACCCAGTCCTCGGCACTCTTCTTAGTCACTTGAGGTGGCCCGGCCTTAGGGGTTGAAGGTCCATGGTGCTTGTGGAGGTGGCTGCTGCTGGACAGCCTGGTCTGAGGCGTCATTTGGGGTGCTGCCTGAGAGGACAACAGGGGACGGTAGTGAGGAAGCTCTCAAGAACCAGCTGGCTCAGTCCGTGATGTGAGGAAGCCCCTTCCTCCATGAATGGGGTCAGCCCCAAACCAGATGAACAGGATATGCTTCTGAGGGCCGGTGCTTGGCTTGTGGGATGTCTGATCTGCAGCTGAGCAAGGTGAGGCGTGGTTGGCATCTTGTGCGCGGTGCATTGTGGCATCGTGGCACTGGTGGCGTTCGTGTACATGTGCCTGGACTGGAAAAGCTGCCTGTGCTACTGGAGCTCCTGGTAGCCCATAGCCTTGGAGGTGTAGGGGCTGTGGAAAGCCTGGAACGGCAGTTTGACATCACCTGGGGTGGAGGAGCAGACCTGGATTGGGTGGGAGGCAGTTTCAGCTTGGTCTGGAGGGTTGTGAAGAAGACCAGTGATCCGTCTTTATGCACCTGGTACTGTGATTCCGGACACCTGTTCATGGAGGGTCTGGTTGTACGTAGGTAGGAAGGTTGAGGTTGGAGGATGGGATGTCGGGTTGTACCAGCTGAGAGAGGATCTACGCTGCTCCTGATGGTGTCTCCTTATCTCCCAGCAGGACAGTGTGGCTCTGCCCTCCAGTCTGGCCTCTCTGCCTTCTGTGGAGGTGGAGTGGGGTGGATGTGGTTTGTTCTTTGAGTGGAAGTGCCCTCTCCTTGCTCCACTGCATCAAGGGGGTCCCTCCACACATTCCCCACGGGGAGTGCAGGCTGTCGGGGGGTCCTCGCATCGTGGGCGCTCCACAGATAACCTGCCTGGACACAGGAGCTGACTTGCCAGAAGAGGACTGTTCTCTGCGGCTGCTCGAGCAGAGAGGAGTGGTCAAGGAAGCGCTCCTCAGTGGCGGATCTCACCCTCAAGAAAGCTGCACTTGGCCATCACGTAGTCCTCTCGGTTCCGTCAGCTTGACCGTGGCTGCGCAATTTCTTCGAGGTGCAGGCTTCTCCGTACCAGTGTGCATGTCTTCCACCAGCCGACGGGAGCACCTCCGAAGTGTAGCCCAAGGCTCTCCGCTTGCTCTCTCAAGCGAGCCTGCTTCCCTTTTGGTTCTCGATAGCCCTAGTGTCCCTTTCCGCCAAAGATAAACTCGTTCTCCTCAGCCATTCCAGCACCTCATCCAAGGTTCCATCTTCGATGGAGGTACTGCCTCCTCTCCCGTTGTCTCGTTCAACACTAGCCTCCTTCCTCCTCTGCAGGGCCATCTGGGCCCTCATCAGAGGGGCTTCTGAGGTTGTAGGGCTGGCCTCTCTGCCAACCAGCAGCTAGCAGCAACAACAACAGTAGCAGCAAAAGCAGGGACCAGCAGCAGGACAGCGCAGTCACGCCAGCAGCACCAGGATTCAGCAGCAGCAGAGTTAAGCACCAGCAGGCACGCAGCAGGAGCCAGGAGCACCAGCAGGAACCCAAGAGCACCAGGCAGCACCAGAGGACCAGGAGCAGCACCAGCAGAGTAAGCACCAGAGAAAGCACCCAGGTTACCAGGCAGTGCAGAGAGTAAGCACCAAGCAAGCCCCAGCCACCGCAGAGCAGCACCAAGCAGAGTAGCACCAGCAGAAGCCCAGCACCAGGAGCAGCACCAGCAGAGGAGCACCAGCAAGAAGCACCAGCACCTCAGCAGAGTAAGCACCAGCAGAAGCAACCAGCACCAGAAGAGTCAGCCCCAGCAGCAGAAGCCCCAGCAGAAGCAGAGTCAGGCCAGGGGGTGGATGGTGGGCCCTGTCCCTCTTGGCCAGGGCTGGCAGCAGATTGCCACAGCTTCTCTCTTCCATGGTTCTTGTGGAGCTGTGTCTGGCGCAGGATTCCTCTGTTATGGTGAACCTGCTTGTGACTGCAATCCCTTTAACCGCAGGGCTGACGCAACATTTCCTCCCTGCATGCCGCAGGAATGCTCTGACCGCTAGGCATCCGCTCTGCATCCGCTGCATCCGCTCCTTCCAATGCGCTTCGCTTCGCTGTGCTCCCTGAAGCCTGCGGATGTGCCTACCGCTCCCATTCCACTTCCATCTGCTAGGGCTTCCCGTGGAGCATCCGCTTTCCATCCTGGCTACGTCCTCCCCCGTCGTTCCGTTCCGTTGTTGTCCGCTCTGCTTATGCAAAGTTCAGGGCACTGTTGAGAACGATAACAAGGTATGGAACATTTTCTCGTCCGCTGTGTCCTTTTTACATACGTTTTGCATCCGTCGGCCTATGTGACAGGCCCTTTACCAACCTCAGAGTCAACCTTTAGCCAGTCAGGATCAAACTCCTGACAGCAGCCAGAAATTGCCTGCAATACTGCATTCTAACCACTGTGCCACCACAGCTCCTAATGCCTGATAAATTTCATTTTTTAACTTATGGACCGAAATACCATTTTTCTAAACATGCAGGTCATCAAGGTGTTTTTAAGAAAACATAAAATGAACATGGACTTTTTTTGATGAACAATAGCTTCTTTCTACTGACACATGACATTCATTGTTTTTCTGATAACGCAGCCATAAACACTGAGTACATTTGAAAGAGAACTGGAAATACCTAGATCCCGTTCTGAAGTTCTTTGTGACTTCCTAGACAAGTTTGCACGATAGTGTAAATCATTGAAAGATGTATGACTGTGGGCTCATAAAATATCAGTTTTAGAAATGATAGCATCATTTTTTCTGAGCTTATGGGCATCAACTACTTTTATTTTAAGGCTTTCAGAATTTTCTTTTGAATTGGGGATAGTGTGCTCTAAAATCTTCATTTATGTAACATAGTGAAGGGAGCCTATGTTTGTCAGATTTATATAGGAAAAAGTTGGTTTAAGTCATGACTGATTGTCTAATGAAGTTATCCAGTTATCCATCCAATTGGTGTATTTGCACTGGTGGCGAGGAAGGCTGTGATTTCAAGTTACATGCCAGACAACCTAGTACATGAAACAAATGAAACAATTTCCAAACTTTGCTATTATTGTTCACTTAGATTCTTTTCACATAATAGTTGCTCTACATAAATCTGTCACAATAGTAAGCAGTAGGAATTGTATTATTCTCTCAATTATAGTGGTATAACTTTCCTAAAGTTACTATTATAGAATTGGAGAATCCCTACTATAAAATATCCTCACACCCATATTAATCATACCCTCATTACTGAAAATTAAGCATTTATTTGGGCTAATTATGATTAATATCTCTAAAATAATTGCTATGAAAATATACTTACTTCCTTTCTCCTGAGCCACATTTATACTTTAAAGTAAAATATACAAATACTTACAAACAGTCACAGTGGGGTTTTAAGCATGAGAGGATCCAAGTTTAACCATGTAAACTGCATAGTAAAGTTATGCAAGTTGAATCAAATTGATCAACCTTGGTGTTTTTCTTCACCTATTTAAAATAAAAAGCAAGAACTGAGTGTCGGTGCTATGAAATTGTATTGCTGATGTCATTAGATGTATCTACTTTTACACACTTAATAAAAACATTCTATCCATCAGAAAAGAAAAAAAATCAGCATTCAAACTCTGTCAACCATTATTACATTTCCCCCAGAGTACATTTCTTTTTAGTAATTTTAAATAACTAAGAACTAATAACTTTATTGTACAATCATTTTATGGTAATATTCTAAACATCTAATTTTCATGTAAATTTCTTAAACAGAATGGAACAGAATATTTTAATCAAACAGATCACTATGCAAATAATATATATCAAAATTACATACTGCTGAAATCCACATTTCTTCTAAGAGTTAAACCAAAGTCAAAGATTTTTTTTCATGGTGGTTTTATTTCTAATTTTGTTCACAGGTCACTAGAAAATTATCGTGCGTAAAACTGGCCAATGTAAAAAGATCTATGAAAATCATAGCAATATAACCACTTCCTATTTGTTTCAATGGGGCAAATGAAAGAAAGCTTCCACAAAAATTGCTTCCCTTACCATTATGGTTTACTTCCAAGATCCCCCTTGCAATTGCCATAACTACTTTGAAAAATCAATCACTTTGGAAGCAGATGCAACCCTATTACACTAATTAAACTTTGTTTTGCACCAGAGTCATGCATTTGCAGTGTGTGTACAGTATGTAAATTATACAAATTACAAGAAAAGTTGATTAGCGTAATTCAAATCTCAGTACAGTTACTAAATTTAACAATGAATACAAATTATACTCAATCAGCTCATTTCTATATGTTAACTGTACAGCATGTATCACCAGCTTCAGAGTAACATGAAATAAAAACTAAAGAAGAAGACTGCTAAATTAGAGATGATTTAGAGGAATATGAAGATGGAGTCAAGGAGGGCATTTAAAAAAAAACAACAAATTGTAATTCCTAATAAATAGCCCTCAATTTATGACCAAAATTGGAACTGGAATTTCCATTGCTAAGCAATGCAATTGTTAAATGAGTCACTCAATTTTATGACACTTTTTGCCATGGTTATTAAGTGAACCCAATTTCCCCCAATTGACTTTGCATGTCAGAAGTCTCCTGCAAAGACAGCAAATGGAAATTGCATGACCCTGAAATGCTGCAACCTGGTGCCTACAAGCGCCTGAATTATGATCATGTGTCTATGGGATGCTGCCAGCAACATCACAACTTTGAACAGTCACTAAACAAATGGTCGTAAGTCCAAGACTACCTGTACTGTTATAATTAATTCTAATGTCTTCAATAACTTTTATATAGAAGCCAATTCATGTGTTCTGTTCCAAGACTATTCAAGTCAATTCCTTACTGATATAATTCCAGTGATGGTGAGCATATCCATCATACATATTCATCTGGAATAAAATCTGGAACAGGCACTATGAAAATTTATCTGACACCTAATCGTTATAAATTTTTTTTTTTTTTTCTGAATCTGGTACTTTAACACAGAGCCCCTACATATTGTTGTCATAAGTTGTGATAAACATTTACAACATAATATATTTGTTAGAAATTGTTAGAAATACTACATTTGCACAATAAACAGTGCCAGTACACGAGGAAGAAACAAAATAAAAAATCAAAGAAGCATATATCTAAACTTACCTTAAAGTTTATTTTTAAGTTTGGTTGTATATATTCAAATATCTAACCAATGCAATAATAATTTTAAGGCGGTTGTAAATTCTATTTATTTACTGATTTTTTTTATTTTTCACTCACAATGCCCTTCACATTTTCGTCTTTGTATAGTCATTTATTTTCTTTAAATATTCTACAATAAATGTATAATTGTCATAAGAAATTGTCATTTATGGTGCCCTTCATTAATACCTGAATAAATGCAACCGTGGTCACTGAATTGATGGCACACACCAGTTTAAATCAGGATGGCTGAATGGACCACAAATAAGACTCAGTGGCCCAGTCTAAATGAATTTTCACTCCCACCACAATCAATAGAACAAGTCAATTGTATGATCTTTGGCTTGTTAAAAAGAAAACAATAAATGATCTAATTTAGAGGGTGTTTGCAAGGTTAAGCCAAGAGAAAGAGAGTTACGTATTCTGTAGAGGAAGATTGCTATTTCAATTGGGAAAAAAATAATACTAAATTAATTTTGACAGATTCCAAAGACCATATTAGCTTACTGTAGCAAAAACAAGAAATAAGAGCTTTTATATCTCATAGCCCATCCTTTGCAATCTTTTTCAGCTGTATTGGACTTCAATTCTTATTGTCCTTAGTCAGAATGACAGTCATCCTTGCTATGGCTTCAAATGATAGAGATATAATCAAAGACATCTGGAAAGCATCAAATTGAAAAAGGCTTTTATAAACTAACAAGCTTTCATAGACTAAAGGATATTTCATCATACTCAACACCAGCAAATGATGTTTGATGAAGTGGAATATCTGGCCTATGAAAATGAATATTCCAATAAATTAGTTACTTTTTAAGGTATCACTGAGTACCAGTTTAAGATTAACAGAGTGAAAACATAGAACTGCATAAACAAACACACAAATAAATCACAAACAACTAAATTTCAGGATCTGAATTTTTAATGACAGAATCAGGAACAGTAAAAGGACTAGTCACAAAACCCCACCAGACAACAAAAAGGTTTCAAAACAATTTAACGTGAAATCACATCTACTTAAAATTATAGTCACAATGGTTAGGCAATTGCATATAATGGAAAGAATGGTGTAAGAAAATGACCCCTGGCTATTGGCTATGTTGTATATCTTCTGAAACATGTTTGGATAGGGTAAAGTTAGATTTGGAAAAGAACATTGGGATGTATTGAGGAAAGGTGATTGTAGTGCCTGCTTTTTAAATTTTTATTTTATTGATTTTATTGTTTCTTTTGCTTTCGTTGCTGCATATCTGTGGATTGTAAGTTGCTCACATCTTGGTTTTAAGAATGGTAGCTCCACAAGTGTTCCAAATAAATAAATAAAACTTTTGGATTCAAAGTCTAACGAACAGGATTACATATATAGGATAACAAAAGTCATAGTCAAGGGCGGGGGGGGGAAAGAAACAGCTGAAATATCCAACCATTGGAGAAACATCTGAATAGGATATGTTAAGGTGTTCATACAGAGGGATGTAATCATCTGAAACCATGTGAGATTGCAGAATGGGATCTTATAGAACAGGGATGTCAAACTGAAGGCCCAGGGACTGGATCTGCCTGGTGGGATGCTTAGATTTGCCCATGGGGTCGCCCTGGAAACAGTAAAGGACCGGCTTGCAATTCCTCTGACAGAGAAAATGGAGATCAGGAGGGTTGCATGCAGCAGAGGGTTGCAGGAGGCCACCACAGATGAAAACAGAGCTCAAGAGCCAGTTTTCTCTGGCAGAGTGCTTAGGCCATCACAGGTGCCCCTGACATGAGTGGCATCGAGCTGGCCATGCCCACCCTGTCCATGCCCATCTGGTCCCCCAAGGTCAAACACAACCCTGAAAGCCACAATGTGGCTCTCAATGAAATTGAGTTTGACAACCCTATGGTAGAACATCATCCAAAAGGTGCTTTTTCATGTCTTTTTCTTTGAAGACATTTTGCTTCTCATCCAAGAAGCTTCTTCAGCTCTGACAGGATAGTGGGGAATGTCTCCCACTATCAAAGCTGAAGAAGCTTTTTGGATGAGAAGCAAAACGTCTTCAAAGAAAAAATAAGGAAGTCCAGTTGCTTCCTGAAAAAGCACTTTGGGACAACCATGACCTGGATGGCTGACAATCTCTACAGGCTATAGAACAATCAGTTCTTTGAATCAGGACTTCCAAAAATCAAAGTGTATGCTTCTACTATAACATCCACAGCAACTGTGAGAAGAAGCTATAGTGTGTGATGTGAATGTAACCTAAACATACAACACATATAACTACAACACACCTGTCCATTTTTCTTTAAGTGTTCTGGTATCTTATATTGTACTCTATAACATCACACTTAAAAATGTACTGAGTATTTTTTTTCTTTTTTCTAAATTTGATAACTCTGAATTGCTATACCCACCATATTCTGAAGGTGACGTATACAAGTCAGGCTATTCATCTCTTTAACTGAAATGTAACTACAATGATTGGCAGCTGCTCCTCAGGGTTTGAAAGTAAACCTAGTTCCTTCAGCATGCAAAGCAGAGATTTGACCACAGAATTACAGCCTTATCATGCTTCATGAAAAATTTGGATTTATTCTATAGAATAGAAAGGAATTCAGTGGATAAATGACAAGATAGCATGACCAATATAGCAATAGCACTTAGATTTATATACCACTTCATAGTGCTTTACAGCCCTCTCTAAACGGTTTACAGTCAGCATATTGCCCCCAACAATCTGGGCCCTCATTTTACTGACCTTGGAAGGATGGAAGGCTAAGTCAACCTTGAGCTGGTGAGAATCGAACTTCTCACAGTGAGCAGTGAGTTAGTTGCAATACTGCATTCCAACCACTGTGCAACCCCTGTTCAAAAGAAGGTATATTCCTTCTTTTCCAATTAACAAACCAAGGATTCAAACAGTACCTGTGGATTTCCAACTAAGATCCTCACTTAAGGTTTAAACATCAAGGATGCTATGTAAGTTAAAAAAACAACAGCCTTAATCATTATGCAGGATATGGATATGCAGCTCACTTTGCATAAACTTGGCCTATGTTGGTCAAATGACATTGTTAAAAGAAAAGGTTTTTGTACTTTCAGCTACACATACATTGGCATTTCTTTGACCCAGGATGATAAATTATCAAGATCAAGGCTTATCTGAAAACAACTTTGTGTCAGCTAAATATGCAGTATCCTGGTGTATTAGTGCCCAATACAATGATGCCTCAAGATGGTGAGTATTATTTGATCAAGGCTATATACTTGTGTGATATATTTGGAAACACAATTCCTGAGTGGAACTAGAAATTATTAATGAGCCAGATGACAGATAACAAATATATGCTTAATCCAGACAATACAGAAATGTTCTTGATCAATCAAAAGATCAAGGAATTTAATGCACTGTTTTTAAAAATACATGTAAGCATATTTAGAGGCCTGAAGAACTGTGGAGTGGTATATGAAGTGGGTGGTATATGAACAATGAGAAAAATGGAATGGAATGGAAAAGAATAGAAATTATGTCATCAGATTCATGTATTATCTGACTAATCCTGAAGATCTCATTCATTCATTCCTTCACACACACACACATACACACACACACAAATATTACATGTCAGTAATATAAAGTCTGATTATACAGAACTACTCTCTCTGTTCAATATTTTGATATTGTAGCAAGTTCAGAACAGTCTAGATTAATAAATTGGGTAATAGCTAGAATTATTTGGTTACTAGCCTAATGTAGGAAAAATTCAGAATGCTGATTATTTCTTAGAAAGTCATTATGACATAGGTCCAAACTATTTGAAAGACTGTATTTTCTCATTAAGAAAATGTTCAGTAAGATCTCAGAGAGATTTTTCTGATCTAACCACAATCAGGGGAATATTTTAGTGAACTATGACACAATACTTTTTCTGAAGATTTTCCAGGTATTCTGCAACTGAAGGCTCATTACCTTCTACAACCAGACAAACACATTCTTAGTTATACAACTGGCAAATCAAAAGCTGGTTTGTCTCATGAAACAGATTTGAATGTTTGGCAAGCAAATATTGTTACTGAAATAATCTGCAAAGTTATCATGTAAGATATACATATGCATGTCCAAGGAAAGGTTAGAGCCATCTGTTGGGGATGCTTAATTTGAATTCCTGAACAGAATGAGAGGTTAGATTCAATGACCTTCATGGCCTCTTTTGACTGTGATTCCTAACTGTGTAAGTGACAAGAAACTGGTGCCTACAATGTTCAGATACTTCATTCCTATTTCACATTTCTCAATTAAGGTTTTTTTTTCCTGAAAAAAAAGGCTTTTACCAACCACATCTGGTCTTTAATAAATCACTGTACTTTGTCTTCCTGCCAAAACTCCTCCTTTATCTAACTTACATCTTCATGAGGAGATAGGAAATCACATATTACAGTGGTGACAAACAATTGTAATGTCATTAGTAGCCATTTAGACTACAAAAGTTCTCAAAAAGGAAATATAATGAACAATAAGAATATAGGATAATACATTGATCACAGTTATAATCCACTTTTTACTTCACAAGTGTAAAAAGCTGGCATAATTCATGGGCACAGCAGGCAATAATAGTATATCACTTTATGAACTATGCAGCTATTTTATTCCCCAGCTACTTTGAAATAAAAAAGCTTTTAATAGCTTGATTTAGACATAAAAGTTATTTATGATGCTTCATTGATTATAATATTTACTTCTTGAACTTTAAATTGAAGCATTTTTTTCTGAGATACTAACACAAACCACATTATCAAAGACCTCTCAGGAAAGAATCTTTATACTACTAAAAATTGAAACAGAAATGTTAGTATAGCTTGGGAATTCAGGGTTTCCGTCAATGATAGAATCAGAAAATAAAGGGCCATATGGTTCCCAGTTTTCGAATCTCTCTTTTCAAAGAAACCTAACAAGCTGCTGAAACTCTATGACATAAAGTTTTCAGTTATGGTCAGGACTCCAGAATATTTTAGGTGTACACTAAACCTTTCAGTTGTTTTAGATTCTTTTATCTTCAGGAAAGAGAAGTTCAAAAGGCCAGACCCTGAGAACCAATGAAGCCAGAACTGATGTGGTTTGTGAAAATAATATAGAAATATATTATTTTATATTATTATATTATTTATATATTATTTTATAAATATATTAATTTTTTATAACATAAAAAAATCTAATTGTTTACCTTATGCATGGGGTTTCCTATCAAAAAACTACAGCAAATGATACTTTACTTTGTTTACCACTGTATCACTCTATTCAAAGCTTCACAAACTTTTAAAGAAATTACAGGAAAATTAATAGTGTATTTTTGTCTTTGGAAATTTTCTATTTCTTCAGAGGATTTTAGGCTATATCGAGATTGCTTAAAACTGAAAATGCATTAAAGGAGAATATAACTGACAGTTAAAATTATATTAAAATCTGTACAAAAAGATAAAAGAGATATATTATTCAAAGAATCAATATTCTTTACTTGAGAACTATCAACAAGGCATGTTGACTTTATGTGGTATGGCAGAGAAATACAACTCAATATATTATTGTAAATTATGTAAGAATACACACAATACATTTTCTTATGCATTCTTATGCAGTTTACATGTAAGAAGGCTTTTTTTTAATTGTACAAATTGAGGCTTTGTTTTATTTTAAAACTCTGTTCCAATAAAACTCTGACTAGTGCACAAGAAAATTATATTTAAAAAGAAGCAACATCTTATCCCAATAAAAGCAATATACATGGTCTAGTCACAATCATGCTAGAGAGAAAAAGTACAATGAAACAAGATGCTTTTCTGTTCGAATAGAATAGAATAGAATAGAATAGAATAGAATAGAATAGAATAGAATAGCTTTATTGGCCAAGTGTGATTGGACACACAAGGAATTTGTCTTGCTGTAAATACTCTCAGTATACATAAAGAAAAGGTACATTTGTTAAGAATCAAGAATTATAACGTACAACACTTAATGATAATCATAGGGTACAATCAACAATCGAAACATACTCGGAAACAGTCAATATAAATCATAAGGATACAAGCAACAAAGTTACAGTCCTACAATTAAAAGTGGGAGGGGATGGGTGATAAGGAGTGATGAGAAGATTCACAGTAATAGTAGTGTACACTTTGTAAATAGTTGAAAAGTGTTCAGGGAATTATTTGTTTAACAGAGTGATGGCTTTCAGGAAAAAACTGTCCTTGGATCTAGTTGTTCTGGGATGCAGTGCTCTATAGCGTCGTTTTGAGGGAAGGAATTGAAACAGTTTATGTCCGGGATGTGAGGGGTCTGTAAATATATTCACAGCCCTCTTTTTGACTCCTGCAGTATACAAGTCCTCAATTGAAGGCAGGTGGGTAGTAATTGTTTTTTTTGCAGTCCTAATTATCCTCTCAAGTCTGTGTCTGTCCTGTTGGGTTGCAGAACCAAACCAGACATTTATAGAGGTGCAGATTATAGACTCAATAATTCCTCTGTAGAATTGTATCAGCAGCTCCATGGGCAGTTTGAGTTTTCTGAGAGAACATTCTTTGTTGTGCTTTTTTGATGATGTTTTTGAAGTTAGGTGTCTATTTTAGGTCATGTGATATAGTAGAACCTAGAAATCTGAAGGTCTCTACTGTTGATACTGTGTTGTCTTGTATTGTAAGAGGTGGTAGTTATGACATAATCTGTGTATGCAAAATTTGTGCACTAACCAAACACACCATTCTAAAGGACTGAAAGGGTGTCCACAAGTATAGTTACTTTTGTATAATTGCAGCCACTGTAAAAAAGGCTGTGTGAAGGGTATGACATGCAAGACTGCTGCAACCATATGCACTGAGAAACCACAAAAAGCAGTTCTGTCACAAACATACTTAAAATGGATCCACTCTATGTGGCACTTTGGAAATCAGATTCTACTCAGTAACAATGAATGCAAGTGTATGTCTGAATCATAGATATACCACATATAATTTGTACAAATCAACTGTTTCTTGTCTAGGTGTTTAACACAATTATATATGACATCATTTAAACAATATTTAATGAAAAGAATTTCCTGCCCTCCCTTTTTGATCTCTGATTTTCATTGTGACATGTTTCATAAGGCATTAGCTGTCAAAAAAGAGGGGAGAAGCAACATCAGTTCAAATTCAATATTGTCCTTAGGATTTTTCTTTCAAAATAAATACCGTATATACTCGCATATAAGCCGATCTCACATATAAGCCGACCCTTTAAAAACTGCCCCAAAATGAGGATTTTTTGAAAAAACTCGCATATGAGCCGACCCCCAAATACCATGGTGAACGCTTTTTTTTTTTTCCCCCAAATTTGGGGGTCGGCTTAATACGCAAATAAATCTGGCTGCCTGGACTTCACGCGATGAGAGCCAAGACTCTCATCGCCACGAAGCCGCTGCCCGCGAAAGGCGATCGAGAGTTTTGGCTCTCATCGCGCAAAGTCGCGGCAGCCAGATTTATTCGGTATAAGCCGACGCCAAAATTTGGGGGAAAAAAAAAAGCGTTCTAAAGTCGGCTTATATGCGAGTATATACGGTACCAAATTGACTAAACTGTATGGCTGTTCAACTGTAAGAATTTTCTGTTAGTTTGTTTCTCCTCACTTTTTAAACAAATCCACTTCCTGTGTTCTGAAGGATGAAAATTAATAACCTTCTAGCTTGGATCTCTTCTGATCACCTAGCAAATCACTATTTGTAATTTCACCAAAAACAAATAATATTACTAATACAGTATTAAACAGTCCAAAATGAATCCATCCCCTTCAACTCTATAATCTTAAATGTTATTATGAAATCTGAAAACATGTGTCCCAAACCCCAAATGCCAGATTCTTTCTGAAATTATATTTTCTATTTTTAACTTCTAAAAATGATTTTTAAGGCTTAAGGAATCCTCTACAAAGGCTACATCCCAGCCATTCTTAACCACATAACATTAATATTATCACTATATTACCTTTTAAGAAATACGTATGCCCAAAAAGCAGTGAATCTTACTTCTCAATAGAGTATTGAATTCAACGGCTCATTACTTATGTCATGCCATAAACAGCTATAAAAAGGAAGGACGCACTTGGATATTTCCCATTATCTTTGATGCACTTTACTGTCATTTAATGTGCAAGGCAAAAAAAATCACAGTCATGTAAATATTCCTGTAGAAATTATCCTCTCACCGCAATTCAAATACTTTATTAGATGCTTTTTACAGCATTCTATATATATCAATTCTTTATATTATTTAAAGATTTCCTTTGAGGACATCAACTGGATCACAGTCTTTTTCTTCCTGTCAGGAAAGGGAGTAGTCAAGCAGTGATCTTGCTTTCTATTGCTGATTCGTTTCCCTGAGACAGCATTAAATGTTATTAGAATGGATCCCAGCAGAATGTAGTTAAAAAGTCTGACAGTGTCCCCATTACAAAGTCATTTTTCTTAAAAAGGGTTTTGTAAATTGGCAAAGTTAATGACTTAAGGAGGAAAAAAAAACTTTACAACCTTGAGGAATTATGCCTTCTTTTTAAAAAAAAATATAATCGCAACAAATAAATAGGACAAAAGAATTTAAAAAAAAAAAAAAACTCAAGGAAAAGCTTAATAATAAAAGCTTAGGTTAGCGACTTGCTTATTTTTCCTTCATGTCATTAAATTATTAAGCAAAATCCACTATCATCAAAAAGTCTATGTGAGTTTTTAAACAGTGATTTCTTCATTCCATATGACATTTAGCACCATATTCCTGAAGTTAATTTATAAAAATTATAACAGTAGTGACCTAGAAAAGAATGGAAATATATAAAGTAATTCCTGATAAGAGAACAAAGCACTTTTGCTTAATATAGAAGAAAAATAGACCTTCTTTGTGCTTTTTCCAGGGCCTCAGCATCTTCTTTGAATAGTGATGATCAAAACTGGGGTACAGTATTCCAAATGTGGCTTGGAGATTTGAGGAAGTAATTAAAAAGGGGAATACTTTGAAAACCAAAGAAAGAGGAAACAGCAGAATAGGGAAATGCAGAAGGAACCTTTAAAGAGGGAAGAGGACAAAAACTGGATTAAGAAAAGGAGGGAAAAATGAAGGGGAAAAGAAAAAGTAATAAGAAAAAGAACCAGGAAATAAAGATATATGGAAATAGAATAAAAATGAAAAGGAATTGTTTATTTAAGAGTCAATGGCTAAAGGCTAGGTCCCACTGGCCGACAGACACAAAACGTATGCATAAAGGACACAGCGGATGAGCAAAATTTCGGGGGTGGCTCCATCCGTTGTCATCCGCTCCAAAAAGTGGTGAAAATTTGCATAAACAAAACGGAAAAGAACGGACGTGGATAGTATGTAGCAGGGATGTTAAAGGGATGTTCATAGGAAGCCTAGAGGATGTATATCGGATGCAAACCATTCACTGCGCATCCTTTCTATTTCCGTGCTACTAATGCTGTGTAGACGTCCCGTGTACCTTTTGTTTCCTCCCTCTTTCCGTTTTCAGCTGCAGCGGATGTGAGTTGCGAGGATGCCCAGAGGATGCAGAGAGGATACAGCGGACGTTTAACGGATGATAAACGGACATAGAACCTTTGTTGCTCAGATGTCGCGGATTTACATCGTACACGGCAGAAAGTTCATCCATTCACAAAGTTTTGTGCAGCTCAAAACTTCTTGCGCAGATGAAATCGCAGTGGACGGATGCTTGACGGATAGAGCACATGAAACACGTATGCAATGAGTACACAACGGATGCATAGCATTTTCTGACGGATGGCAAGCTTTTTTTAACGTTTTACATCCTCTTTGCATCCGTTAGTGCAGTGGGACAGGGGCTTAATTAAGAATTAAGAAACAGTGATGAGATGTAGTAAAATGTATTAGAACTAATAAATTATCTAGAAAGTAGGAAAATATAGATTATTAAAATGAAAGATTAGAACTGGTACTCTGCTTTTGGAACACCCGTTTTTGTTAAATTATACACAGATAAATGGAACAAATGTGAAAAAAGAGAAATTATGATAAGTCTATTATATATGTTTAATGAATTTATAGAATATGGTTGAAATGAATTTGTGAAGGTCATTGTATTGAGATTGATATCAGTTTTTATGATGAATTGAATAGATTAACTTTTCTTGTAGAAATTATGTTTTTGATGAAATGGAAGGGAAAGGGCGTTGGTGGTTACCTGACACGCCCGTTCTCCTTGAGTTGCGAAGAACATCCTGTAGTGGGAGGTGCTTCAGTCTCTGCTCATCTAGTCTGGGCTTAATTTGCAGAACGCTCCTCCTCCTCCACAGGACTCCTCCCCAGCATTCCCCAGTTTTGGCGAAGATGAGAGAAACAAACACCCTCACCCGTAACACTGTAAAAATTCGTTGGCAGAAACAGGATCCCACCAGACGGAAGAGGGTGGGGCTGGATGCTCTTCTCAGGTCAAGGAGAATGGGTATGTCAGGTAAGTACCAATGCCCTTTCTCCCACGAGCTGCTCAGAGCATCCAGTAGTGGGACATACCGAAGCTTGACCTGTCCTACGGGAGAGACTCTGTCTGTCTTGGGATCCCTTCCTGGTCCCTGTGGACCTGTTGCAGCATCCTTCTGCCAAAAGAGGCCTCGGCTGATGCAAACACATCTATTTTATAATGCCTAATGAAAGGCAATGGAGAGGCCCAGGTTGCGGCACGACAGATGTCAGTGATTGGTGCCTGAGTGACCATGCTGCCGATGTTGCAGTGCTCCGTGTTGAATGAGCTGTTATGCCCCTGGGCACCTGAAGTGCTTGAGTCTGATAAAGTCTGATACTTTTCGCTATTGCGGCTCGTCGCCAACGGCCTATTGTGGAGGATGAAACCTTGCATCCCTGGTTGTTGGGCTGAAAAGACACAAATAAAGCCTCCGTTTTTCTAAAAGAGGCTGTGCGGTGAATATATATTCGTAATGCTTGCTTCACATCCAGCCGAGGCCACTGTCGTTCCAGCCCTTGGGTTGGCTTGGGACAAAAATGAAGTATCAGTTCTTGTGCCCTGTGAAAGGCTGAATTAACTTTGGGTATGAACGTAGGATCAGAACGAAGGACGACCCTGTCGGAATGGAAGATGCAAAGATCTTGCCTAATCGACAAAGCTGCCAGTTCTGAAATACGACAAGCAGAAGTGATTGCAACAAGAAAAACTACTTTATATGTCAGAAATTGGAGACTTGATGATTGCAAGGGCTCGAAAGGGCACTTATTGAGTGCAAAGGTCCCAAGTGGGATAATGGTGAACTGTTGGCAGGTATAAGTTTGTGGCTCCTTGAAGGAAACACTGTATGCGTGGATGATGGGAAAGGGACAGGAGACCTTCATAAGTGATGACTAACACAAAGGCCGCCACTTGTCTTTTCAACGTATTAGATGATAATCCCTTGTCAAGCCCATCTTGTAAGAACTCTAGGATCTGCGCCACAGATGGAGAAATGGGATCAATTTGAGACTTAGTATACCATTTGTAGAAACTGGAGCACGTGGCATTATAGATGCGAGTTGTTGAGGGGCATCTGGCAGCTTGGATAGTGGCGATAATTCTGTTGCAAAACTTTTCACTCTTCAGACGACTCTGCTCAACCTCCAGACGGTCAGGTGCAGCCATTGAGGGTCTGGATGTTGCAGGGATCCTTGGGTTAACAAGACCCTGTCTAGTGGAATCCTCCATGGTGGTGATACGGGTAAGACTGTGGAGGTCTGCAAACCACGACCATCTGGGCCAATAGGGAACTACTAGAAGCAGTTCCGCCCTCTCGTTGAGCAGCTTCTGGATGACCTTGGGGATCAGTGGAAGGGGCGGGAATGTGTACAGAAGCCTCAGGGGCCAACAGCAATGGAGCTCATTGAAATTCTCCGCAGCAAGGGTTGCAAGAACCTTTGTGAAAGTCCTGGGGGCAGAGACGTGTCTGAAGGGAAGAGCCACATATTCAAAATGGAGATTATTATAACAGAATTGTAAAAATTTATAGTGGGATGGCCGAATTGGAATATGTAAGTACGCCTCTGTCAGATCTATAGATGTAAGGACATCACCTTTTCTGATACCAAGTAAGATAGATTGTAGGGTGTGCATTTTAAATTTGGGATATACTAAAAATTGATTAAGGCATTTCAAATCTAAGATTGCTCTCCACTCCCATGAACTTTTGGGAACAACAAAAAGATGTGAATAGAAACCTCGCCCTTGTTGGTTGGTAGCTACTGGTTGGATGGCTTGTATGTCCAATAAGTGCTGAATAGCTATTTCCATAAGATCTCGTTTCACTGGATCTCTGGAAAGAGGGCACGGCATAAAGAAGTCTGGGGGAGCAGATTGAAACTCCAGCACAAGGCTGAATCTGATCGTGTCTCTGACCCAGGAATCAGACATTGAGGAGTCCGCAAATAATTTAAGGAGGCCTCTAATGGGAGGTGGGTCCATGTGGTTATCTTGGACGACAGAAAAATCTATATATCCCGCTCCTCAGAAGGATTTCTTGGGTTGGCCACCCCTTCTGTTCCTATCCCCAAAGTCTGACCTCTCTGGCTGTTGCCCTGGTTGGAAAGGTGGGGGTCTCTGGTATCTGGTTGAGAACGGTCTCTGATAAAAGGGCCAGAAGGATCCCCTCTGAAAGGACTTTCTAGGTTCTGACCTCCGAAAAAGGGAGGGTAAAAATTTCTCTTTATTTCGAGTCTCGATGAGTAGCGGATTGAGGGAAGGGCCAAACAATCTGTCTCCCACTAGAGGAGATGAAGCGAGCTTGCACTTATATTAAATGTCCGCTTGCCAGTTCTTTAACCATAGCAAGCGTTGTGCTGTGACATGTGAAGTGATGGCTCTGGCTGAAAACTTAACTGCATGAAAGGTTGTGTCAGCTGAGAATTTGGCGGCTGCTGTCAGCTTTGCAATGTCTTGGTGTGCTCTAATATTGGAATTGGGGACATGCTCCCATAATAGCTGGAGCCATCTGAGGGAAGAATGGATAAAGAAGGAAGCAGCCGTGGCTGCGCTGATGGCCCACATGTCAGACTGATGGGCCCTGTGTTGGGCTAGCTCGGCCCGTTTGTCTTCCGGCTTTAATGCCTCCAGTGCCTCACTGGGAATGGAGGACGAGGATGCTAATCTCACAATGGGTTCATCTACCTCAGGAGTATTCAACAATTTTAAGAAATCTGGGGCCAAATTAAAGAATTTCCTGTCATAACCAGTGGGGGCCAGGTACACTGCTGCAGAAGCCCACTGTTTCTGTACCAGGTCTGCAAATATGTGGGGGACTGGAATCACTGTTGTCTGCCTCAACAACAGGTTAGGTGAAAATGAGATCCTCTGGTCCCTCATCTAATGGAGTTGGAGTGGTAGAAGGGGCCGGCTTGTCCAGTCGCACAGTATTTTTGGCCTTGAACAATAGAGATTTGAAAAGTTGTGGCTGGAACAAGCCTGTAAAAAGTATAATGAATATGAAGATACGAGACTTGTTTAAAGTTAAAAGAAATAAATTAAGAAATGAATTGAAAATTTATAAAATAAGCTTGAGGAAAGTATTTGAGACAAATAATAGAATAGAAAACACAAAGTAATGGTAAGATATAAAAACTAAATATGAAAGATGAATATGTAATTAAAGTCATGTTTGTATGGAAATGTGGAAACCTGGAATCATGCTGTTCACTAAAAAAAGATCTTTTTAAAATGTAGAAAACTGAAATAAAACTTTTTATCAAAAAAAAAAGAAGACATTACTGAATGGAAGAACAAAAACATTCCTTTGTAATTTCTTCTTCATTGTTGTAGCTGTATTGTATGCCACATAGAGTCACTTTTGATGAGCTGAGCAGTTATACCAATTATATAAACAAACAAATAGATGATAAATTATGAATATAAACTATATAAACTATACACTTTTAACAAAATATTTGACAAGGTTCCCTGACATTCTGAATAGTCAACTATTTGAGTCTAGATCAGGTATATGCTTATTTTATGGATTTACAATTCACTGGAAAGTTTAAAATGTTCAAAATGGATTCTCGATCCAAGTAGAGAGGGATATTAATTGGATACTAGAAGGTTCAGTTGGTCATCATTTTTTTTTGATGAATATCTTCTGTTTATCAATATTTTAATAAAAGACTTAGATGAAGAAATTTATAATATCTGCCAAATTCATAAATTATGAAATCCTGGATGGAATAATTAATACACTGAAATGACATACTTTCAGAACAAACTTTATAGAGAAATGGGTTGAAAATTACAGAACACTACTCCACAGAAAAAAATGCTATGTTCAAAAGCAGGCATGGATGGAATATATTTGGCTTGGTAATATTACTTATGATACAGATCTTGGACTAGCAGTTAATTAAAAATTGAATAGGATTCACCAATGTGAACTGGTTGCAAAAAAGGCAAATGCAATTTTAGGCTATATCAAAGTAAAAACAGGAAATAATAATTCCTTTAATCAGTACTGGTGGTACACTGGATACAATCCAGTAATGGTTAAGACCACTTTCCACTTGGGCAACCCACTTTGAAAATAATATGGAAAAATTCCAGTTTCAACTAAAGACAAGACGACAAAGAGAGGACTATAAATTAAGTATGTTGAAGAGAGATGGACAAAGGAGAAAAAAATACAGTTAAGACCAGTTATTAGCCACAGGAAAAGGAAAAAGGGACTCATGTTACAGGAAGGCAGGTTCTAATTCACTGTTAGAAAGCAGTGTGCCACTAAAAATTAAGTTGGATAGTGGAATCATTTCCAAAAAGGTGATATGTGTTGTGGGATGTGTTCAAACAAAATCTAGAAAGCTTTCTGTTTGAGATAATTTATTTCTTACACTAAACAAAGTGATGATTTGTGATATCTATATATTTTCCAATTCATAGGATTATATGTGTTAGTCATTATTCCCAGGATTGATTGATTTTCTTTCTTTCTCTTTCACTTTCCATAGATAGATACAGATACACACACACACAACTGCCTGCTTATACATCTATCAATGAAATCTCTGTGCCATTTTAGTCACAAGAAGACTTAAGTGGCACAGAGCATTATGCAAATACCGAATAATACAGCAGTACAGTAAATGAACTTCCCATCATGGCTTACACAAATATAGCACAGTTAAAAATGCAATTCCTCAACTGAAACCAAAAGATAAAATTCTTATCTCTTTTCATATAAATTTATGCCTGAGCAGAGTAAAAGCTATAGTAAAAACTGTAAATCAGGAGTTAAGCAATATTTGGCTGAATTTTACCACATGGGACCTATAATTTATACCTGGTGTTCATAATGGAATAAATGTTTAATTAAATGAATTAAATGCCTATAGTTTCTTCTTTTTAAAAAACATTTTGCAGTGATAGTCAATTTATTCCCCGAGGTAACAGGTTTCTAATAAAATTTCAAACGAAGTAATAGTTCAGTTACATTTTTATACAATCCCCATTACATTTTATTGCTTTAATCTCTATTTTTTAAAAAAAATCTATTAAAAAAAATACTATTCATCATAAGTACAACAGTAGTGCTCCTTTTCAAAAGGTAATGACTGTTCCTTAAGAAATAAACCATCATTCAAATCTATATTCAAATACTAAGTAGTCCTCAACTTACGACTGTCACTTAGCGACCATTCAAAGTTATGACTTACTTAAAAGGGGAAACTTATGACTTGATCCAGTTCCTCCCCCCCTCCCCAAACACAGAGAGTAACAGAACTGCACTTCAGGCTCTTGGAAACATGGCTGCACAGCATCCCATAATCATGGGACCACAACTTTTTTGCCAAAAACTGGCGCTTCCAGTTTTCGGCATAACTGAAGTATAGCAAACAATGGTTTTGCTTAATGACCACAGCTTTTGATTTACAACTGACTCATTTACTTAATGACCATAACAAAAAAATATAAAATCAGTCTGTCAACTCTTAATAGAAGCCATCTTTTGCTGCTTCATAGTTGCCATGAACTGCACGGGGAGGATGAGGGGTAAATAGCTAGACCGTCTCATAGAAAATAATAAGGAGCTCTCACCTGAGGAGGCAAAACTTTCACTATTTTAATTACATAGTAACCACGGGAAACTTTTAGAGTTGGTTTTCACTGGCTGTGCAGATATGGTGTGTCCAATAAACATGTTCTCTGGGGAATGTTACTACTGTGGAGTTCTGATTTCTTTGGATGTGCTACTCGGGATGCTGGCAGAGGCTGTATTGCAGTTGTAACTTGAGGACTACCTGGACAATTCAATTTATAATTATAGGCTACTAAAAAGACCCATGTTATTGTTACTGTTACAGCACTGTCATTGTCATCATCATTTATGCTCTTCCACTGAGAGACTCAAGATAACTTACAATGAATCCTTAAAAATTGTACAATGCAACCACAGAGAAGGCTTAAAGCCATTCAGGTATAGCCACAGCCTTACACTCCTTAAAGTACCTCAGTAACTATCCAATATTTCAGAGGAAGTTTCTTCACTCACTTAAAGATATCAGGAACTGAACTCAAGAATTTTTTTCAAAAACAGCAAATATTCTCCCATGGAGCAGCTTTTACTAAACAACTTTCTTAGGTTTTCCCCTTCGTAGTTTGCATCTGATCATTCTTAAATGGTTCCAAATCACTTCCCAGCACTTATATGTGTTGAAGCTAACACATATAAGTGCTACTTATGTGGAACTCTTAACTTTTCCAAGTTGAGTTATTGAATTTATTTTAATATTGAAGATATTCAATGAATGCATTATTTTCAAATGCTGTGGACAATCACTGGGCTTAACGGCAGTAAGTACATCCTATGGCTGAATAAACTGGTCTCAAAGCATATAGTTATTTTTTTCTTAAACTATAGTAATACTGACAAAATTATTCCCATATTCTAGCATTTTTCTACGTTTCTCCTTGTTTAGACTGTTGTACCTTTATAGTTTTAATTTCAGATTTTGTGTTTTTTTGCTGAAAATATTATCCATCCAGAAAAAAATCAAATATAATGACGAGTAGTTAGCATTGAGAGCGAACAGACAGTGGTGGGAGGGAGCGACCTCATCAGCTCACATGCTCTTTATACTGACTAGCACACTTATTTTATGAGAAAATCCATGGCAGGTTCTCAAAATTCAAAATATGTTCACTGTCCCAAAGAGGTGACCTACTATTATTCATGGTATAGTAGCCAGAAATCTAGGAATCTAGTAATAACATTTGTTTACAGATTAACACAATTTATTAAAAATCATAAGCTTTTATGAGTACAGCAATTATTGAAACTGCTTTTATCTAATTATACACTTTACATGTTGCTGTGCTCTATGCTATATGGTGAGATCTTTCTCCCCTGTTGTTGTCTGCCTACCTGCCTGGCCTTACTTGGGAACTGCCCATTTTTTTCACAGAGTGACTGAGGGCAGTGTACAAATAGACATAAATTTTATCTTTATTTTTGTAATGTGGCAAATTTTATTGCAGCAGAACTTGAAATCAAATTTTATATTTGCAAACTAACAACATGCTAACTGAAACCATGAAAATGTCAAGTCTTTGTTCCTGTATTATTCTTAAACTTTCATTTAACTTTTTTATTTGATTGTTAACATTTTCAAGAAAGTACAAACAGGCCATTATAAAATGAGCTATCATTCACTTTGCAAACATTTCTTCACCAATTTTAACCAGCTTTTAAAGAGGAACATCCCCATAATACCACTAGAAATACTTTTTAAGTCATCTCTGTTATTAAAGTATTTGTTCAGACATTAAAATCTCATGCAGTTCTCCTAGCAACATCCTTGCAATGATAATCTATGGGAGAGCAACTGAATGCAGTTTGCTCTTGGTAATCTAAATCTGAGGAAATCACAAGACAACTGTGTGATAAATGAGGTTTTTTTCTCACTTTTAGAACCACAGCTTTGCTACAGTTTCAACCAAAAGCCATTCCTGTGCACAGGACCCCACAGGACTTAAAAAAGGTCCTCTCCCATTTATTTATTTATATTTTATAGTAAACTTTTCCTATTAAAACAGAGCAAACTGTACATTCAACAGATGCCATTTAAATAGGGGCTTTCCTTGCCCCCAGGTACAGTTCAGCTTGTCCATTCTAATGTGCAATTATAGAATCAATAAAAAATCCCTTTGAAACTCCCAGGACTAGTGATGACATGCCAACAGTAGTCGCGCTAACAATTATTTCCGTGCTTCCATTATTACCGCTGACAAGTGTTCTCTAAGAAGCAAGACATCAAACCAGGTTGCAGGCTGAAAGCAAAGGCACATGCAACAAACTAAGGTTCTGTCCACCCAATGTAATATCAATCACATTCTGCTGAAGTCATTTGAAAGCAGAAATTTGACTCATCTTATTTTTCCTTTAAGTTAGCCAAGGGCATGCTTTGAAATATGCTTTCTCCTTGGATCTTTTACAAGTGATGGCAAAAGGATTATAAGAATAGGAGGTTTCATTTTGTTGGAAAAGAAGCAAGGTAACATTATTATGCCTCTTTTGTGACACCAAAAGGACTATTTCCTGATACATTCTGGAAAAAGTGTATAACATTGAGAAAATGAAGTGTGCAACTTTCCATCGTGTTGTTGTATTTGTCTTATTATCTTACCCATCTAAACCCACACATATGTTTCCCTGCAATGATGCAAATGAGGAAATATGCTGATATTACAGCAGTACCAACTTCTTAACAAGAAAGTCTGGTCTTTTTTTGCTGCAGATGGACATTTTACGGTGGAATATTCAGTGGCAGCTTGATGTCTCTCTAAAACAAATAAACTGCTTCTAGGCCCATTCAGTCACTTCTGCTCCAACAAGGTAACTTTGTATGATATAATTTCAACATTTCTTAAACTTACTACTATTACAGTCAACTAGTTCAATTTTAAGGGGGGAGGGGAAGAGAAAAACTTGCAGAACGAATAAAACATCAGTGCTGAAAGTTGCATATCTACTTTTCTCTTGATTCACAATCAAGTGCCACAATCTCCAATTTCCTATACTCTCAAGTATATTCAATGATAAAATATGTTGGAAAAGAGAAGTGTACAAGATGAACATATTTTACCAATGCTCGATGTGATCACTTCCTCTATTTTTAGACTTTTGTAAACATGTGTATCCTTCAGATCCTAGTCTCTTCCAAATTACAGTTTTCTAAGCTTCAAATTCTTCTGTTTAAAGCAGTGGTCCCCAACCTTTTTTGTACCAGGGACCAGTTTCAAAATGCATAAACATTTTTTCAAGGACCAGCAAAATCAATTCTTCCCCAATACTAAAGGGCTTCTTTACTATTTCTTTACTAAAAACAATTTTTTATATATATTTTAATCACGATTATTCATTCTTTGCGGCATGGTATAAAATAATCCAAGGACCAGTTCTGGTCCGGGGCTCGGTGGTTGGCGACCCCTGGTTTAAAGGAATGTCTGCTATTTGATGGACCTTGCTTTGTGCAGTAGTCCACTGAAACAGGCAAAGGGGGAAATATAGATCTGGACCAAAAAACTACGGATGATCATTTGGTTTTTTTTCTTCTGTTTAAACATGTCTTATTTTCACAGACTGTTTGAACATGTTTCTGTGGTTTTCTTAGCAAGGTTTCAGTTTACCTTTGCCTTCTAGGGTTGAGAGTGACTGGTCTAAAGTGACACAGCTGACTTTGCACCTAAAGCAGGACTAGCAACTCATGATCAATTTCTATCCTGACACCTTAGTCCAAACTGGTGTAGTGGTCTCTACAGATGACCAGTAGGAAAGCAAAGTAGTAGAATGGCTGAATATCTCTTCTGTTATCTACTAATTAATTTTTTTTTATTTTCTAGGAGTAAAAAATGCTAACCAGATTTGGCAGCCTTAGCCAAAAGTCAGACATGCTGATTGAGATCATACAATTGTTAGAACTAATACAGCTTAGGACATACTAGTTCAACCCGGACACTTGGAATGTTGTAGGCACTTTCTTTGCTCTGTAAGTCTGCTAATTAATATTCTCTCCTTTATTTATCTTGGGAATAGCAATTTCTCCATATAATGTTGCTGGAAAATGATTTGATTCTGCTTCTTTCAATCAATTTGATCAGATGACAAATACAGTGCAGGTAAATTAAGACATACCTGAAAAAAGAAACTCTAAATCTTCTATCATATTGCCTTCAAAGGCATTAATCTTAATCATACAACATATCTGTATTATAATCTATATCTATACAAGAAACACTCCACTATCAATACTTCATCTAATCCTTTATCCTTTAATTCTGTTGACATTTCAGCTTCCTTATTTCCCAGCAAGCTTTTGGTGTAGGCTAAATCAAGCAATCTTCACTATCCAAATGGTTATCCAAATTCATATTCTGTTCAAAGCCATGTAGGAAAGGTCCATCATCTACCCTGAGATGCATGTTGGGAAATGTACACTTTGAATATTTCCCTTGAGTCTATGCCTTCTGAACAACAAGAACAAGTAGAATAGTTTCAAAAGGACACAAGGATTGTTATGTTCATTTAAGTGATCTCTGTATGCATTTCATTATCAGAGCCAGATGTTAATTTTTCCCATCCAGTCCATTAATTCTGAAGTGTAATCATTCATTTCAAATTCTAAAACTCAGGCATGAGCATCCCACATATCTAGTTAGATTTCCAGTAAAAACATCTTAAAATCTTCTAAACTACTTCTATTGCACTTGAAAAACTATAAAGCTTGTAACCCTGGAAAATGAAGTCCCCTCTTTATTCATGAGCCAGGTACAACTTGGGAAGTGACACGGGAAGCTGTCTCAGACTGTCTTGCCACAACAGCTGCAATTCCAAACTGCAAAGACCACCATAGAAATAAGAACCCTTTCATAGATCCTGCCAGCGAACTCCCAAGTCTCTGTTAAAAGGATATTAATAACTATGCTGACCTACACAGACTGATTTTTTTACGAGAACTACTGCATTTCTTATTAAAGACCTGTTCAAAGGGCTTTTTCTAGTTAGAATTATATAATGGAATGACTTAATTAAGAGGATTCATTACAATATATTCCTGGAGTCTATTACTATTGACTTTTTTTAATATATTTTATGAAAATTGTACATAATCTACCTCTAACAGTTATTAGAATTTCTATTTCTCCCCACAATGCCTTCAATAGTACTATTAAAGGTAGGGGAAATAAGGAATTAAAATAATTGGTTATTATCTCTTACCAAGGGTCTTCAAGTGATCATTAGCAATTCAAACCAATGAGTACAAAACTCTTTTTGGTTCTTACAGACCTTAGATTTTGAGGGCAGCCCTACCTTTTCAGCCCAGGAAACTGACATAGCAGCCCTTGGAACCATCCATGCCATGCTAAATGCACCAACTGCAATGGACAATTTAAGAATCCATAGATGATGATTAGATCTAGCAAATGTTTTCTGTATGAAAGCAAAGAAGTTATTCAGAGAATGTTGGAAATTCCTTAACACAGCCACATCTTTTCCCATAATTGGGCAGCCATTTTCCACAGCTACTGTTCAATTCCAAGCAAAGGCAAATTTGATTTTGTGACAGCAGATGCTATGCTCACCTTTCTGTCTTTAAATCTGAAGTGCTCCACACCACTAATCATTAATCAAACAACCAGAAGTAACTGTTCTTTTTTATGATATGATTCACATCAATGGATGATTTTCAAGATACACAGCTGCAGGCAGGTATTTAAGGTAAGTAAAGTAATGCAGTGTTATTTGGCCACATGCTTTCTCCTTCTGGGTACAATGGTCAATCTTATTGAATTTTATGAACATGGAGAATTACACTATCCCATTATTCACCATCTCTGCCAATAGAATGATTGTGAAAGGATCCACAGAGATAAACAGAGCTGTACTAAAATGCTTTTAATGACAGTGAGATAAGTTTCTTTGAGAAGTTATAGCAGAATAATAGACATAAGAAATCTAGAGTGATGCTGAGAAGACAAGATAGTTCTTACAAAAAGTGAGATGGAGTGCAATGCAAACAATACTGAATTTGCTTGCTTGGTCTGTTAAAGCAAAGACAATCCAGAAGGTCATCAATACAAATGATCATAAACCTTTAGATGAAGTATTGCTAAAATCAAGAATATATTCCAGGTTGAAATGAGAAGGGAAGCAAGTCAATACATATGGAAGTTTTAGTTTACTTGAACTAAAAGTCTAAAAAAAACAGAATAATTGTTTAAGAAAGGTTAGATTGTAGAAAAGTGTATGAAGTAAACATGTAGAGAAAAATGGGATAAGATATCATGATTCAACAAGAAATAAAGAATGAAGGGGATAATATGATATTGCAAAGACTAGACCTAATGTTTTGGTTTGCTGTAAAAGACTCATGAAAGTGGGGTTTAATTCAGATAGAATCCTTGAGAGAGACAATTTGGAATGATGGTTAAGCCGCCAGTCTAGAAACCAGGAGACAATGAGTTCTAATCCTACCTTGAACACGGCCAACTGGATAATCTTGGGCCAGTCACTTTCAATTAGCCCTAGGAAGGAAGAATGGTAAACCACTTCCAAAATGTTGCCAGAAAAATTACAGGCACTTAGCCAGGCAGTTACCAGGAATCAAGACTGACTCAAAGGCAATATATTTATCCCCTACGTCAGTCAAACTCACAGCCCATGGGCCGGATGCATCACACACTGTCCATGCCCATGCCCGTTTTAGTAAAGAGGAAAAAAGGTCACAATACATCATGTGATACTTCCGTGATGACGCAAGTCTGACATCCCTGCTGTACATGATACATTTTCTGTATGATAGTTAGACTTTTTTTACAGATATTGAGCATACAGTTCAAGAGATCTAGACTTTTCCCTGGGAAAAAATGATTTTGAGGAGCAATCATTTCTACGTAAAAAATAGTAACCACATTGGAATCTCTATTACAATCACAATACTGGCTTGTATCATTATTAAATTCCCTTGAGAAAGATGCATTTCTCTAAAAAAGCACTCTCTCTTGACATGTTAGGAAGAAGTCTTCAAGTTAGAAGTTTGCAACAGTGTTAACCAAAATCTTAGGACAGACATCACACTCCTCCATCCTAGCTTATCTCACCTGGCTGCTGTTTGACAGCTGGGATTTGAGACAGTACTTTAAATTCCATCACTGAATACCCCATTACATTTTACAATATGCCTATTCTTATTTATTATACTTCTCTGTCATCTTCCTACCAGAAATTAGCTAAATGATTGGCATGATGTACACTCCCTTCACTTAAAATTAAATTAGGAGTTTCTCAAATGCAGAAGACTGAACAGCTCTTGGTGTGTAGCTGGTTACAAATAAGATTTCCTTAATGCTTATTAATCAAACTGATGACATTAGGAAACAAAAATATCCTGGCCTACTAGAGCAGACATGGGCTCCATTCCAAAGTATTTTTATACATTTCTGTTAGTGTAACAGGAAACTAGATGAGGTTTCTCAATACTTCTCATGGGAAACATCAATACTTACTAACTATGAGTGACCGAATGTAGCCAACACCCAGAGAGGAAATTGCAAATCAAATCTAAATGCTGTGTGGCAAACCGGGAATCATCATAATAGATCCAAAAGTAAGCTCTGGATGCTTGACTGCTGAGATACCGCTTTTGCTTTCAAGGTATACTTTATGTCAATCAACATTAAATTCCTTTTCCTCATCTCTACCGAGAAATCAGGGGAAAAAAGTCTACTTTAAGCCCAAGTAATGACATGTTCAAAGGCCTCCAAGTCTGCTCTGTGTCTGGCATCAATGTGAGACTCAGAGTACGCTGGCGAGTCTTTGAAAAATCACCAGCTGAAAAGCGGAGAAAGAATTGTAAGCCAAAATAAGAATGAGAATTAAACATGTATATGTTGTACAAGTGGAATATAAAACAGGTAGAAGTGGTCTATTTTATTCTTCAAAATGAAAAATTCTCTACAGCTTATAGGTAAACTTGATCACCTATGACTATGGGTATTCTTTGTGACTTGAGTAAATGTTACTCATTCAAAACACATAATTTATCTTCCCCTACAACTTATTTCCTCATGAGCACGATAGAGACACATTATAATGTTATGCTTAGAACTTAGCAGGTTTTTTTAATACATTTGTTGCCAAGAATTAAGGGCAACAATATATTACAATATGGATAAACCAATGAATCTACTTCTAGCTTTAGAAGTTCCATAGTTTAAATTCTAGTTTTAGTTTTATATGCTGTTACTGGCTTCTTATCTGTCATTTTTTTCCATCATTTTCTACCTTAACATCTTAAGATAGATGTTAAGCTACAAGCCATTTAATTATTGTGAAATATCCTACTTTATAAACTAATACATTTATACTGATTGTTTCCTAAAATTACAATCCATCCTATTAGCAAAACAGTATGTGCTAACTATAGTTTTCCACATGCTGTACATAAAAATTTAAAATTTTTTAATCAACTCAAAACAGTCAGAAATATTTTTTTGTTATTTTTGTAAATTTTTTACTTGCTTCAGGTGACATCCGCAACACAATACTGCATTTTTCCTTTATTACGTTATTAAGCAAGCCCCATTCAACCTCTTTTCCCAATTCTAACTTCCTCAGAAAGTCACTCATGATTCAAGGTTACTGATATTTTCATTCTCAATATATTATTTTTTTTAGTAGGTATGTTTTGTCTCTCCCTGGCTCTTAACTAAAGTCTATTTTCTACTTCAACAAGTACAGCTATTATCATGCTGGGTGAAACCCCAAAGAGGTTTTTTTTAATACACCTCCAAGATTCTCCTAAGCATGTTGATTTCTTCATCATATCTGGCAGTAGTTTTGCCTACACAGCTGTCATAACTCAGCAACTGAATTCATATTAATAGATACAAATGGGATCTATACTGAAATTTTGCAATATGGAATACACTCATTTATGGCTCATAGTTCTATTCTGTGATGACATATGAGATTCTTCTTTCTGCTCTCCTCAGGTTTCCAATATTCCCTCCCAGATACTCAGCACCCTATGACTATGAAGAGGCTCCTCCCTCCAAAAAGAAATTTTGCACTTCTTCAAACTTAGAATTCCTTGCGATTGTCCATTTTTGCTTTTTGCTAGCCTGTTCTGAGATGATTTGATTTGACATAATTACTCAAAGGTATGATCTTATGTTTATTTCACAAAGCACTATTACATAAATTAGTACAACAGGAATATTGATGTTTGATAGAACGATGATTGGATCTCTATTCTAATGTGTTGCTTTCACCTTGCTTTTTGTCATTCCACCAAAGGTAGTTATTTCTTAACTGCAAGCTACTTAATAAAAGCACAGGTACACATAGACAGTACAGTACATAAACATATATTAAAAACACTCTAACTAAAGAGGCTGTCTATTTAGTTCAGTGCACTAGATTTGACTGAACTGCAATGACAGACACTGTTTGCACATTTCATATTGAAAGGATGACACAGAAATACGATCTGCATTTTCTTTTTCTTATGCCTTTTGCTGTTTTGTAACACCTGATCTTATTTTATATTCTGTATTCTTATATGGACTAATAGTTAATCAATAAAAGCATTATTATTTATTATGTTTGGAAATACATTCCAGGATATAGTAAAACACAAATAGAAAGCAATTACTTTCACTGCATAATGACTTCTTTAATTTAGAATGATAGAAATTTTGGTACAGTTAACTACTTAAGTTGAACAAATTTAATTACTGAATAGCTGGAAGGTGCTAACTTGATCCAGGAAAGCACCATTGTTCTACAAAGTACCCGCATCCTTATGAAGGAGCAAGTAATTAGAAATGCTTCTTGACCTCCTTTACAATTTGATTTTCAAATCGAAGCAGCAGAAAGAGCCTCTTGCTGCATTATCAGAAATAAAATTTAATCTTGTGAATGTCATCTATATTACAGCCATTTCTTATTTGAGGAGGTAAAGTCTAAAGACTGCATCTACCACAGCAAGCTGTCATTAATTTTATTAACAGGAAGAGAAAAAAAAGATCCTAGCCCACTTTCACTATTAACTAGCATCAGGAGTCCATTCAACAAAACACTTTTAACATATAAAGTCTTATATGTGCTGGATTCTGTATACCTATGTTACCTTCTTGCTTAAGTAAGCCACTGCTAGTTAACAATTCCATCTGTCCTATAAATCCCAAGACAAAACTTTCTGAAAACAGCATTTGTTACAAGGAAATCATATGCTTTTTCTTCAGTTTTCTCTTCCAAGTTCTAAAATGTATTCTATTCATATACTGTTCTGTTTAGTATGATTCATTGGCTAGATTTTTAAGGAAAAAATAAATTTTGTTTATCCTATGAAACTCTACCATGCTTGCCTAATTTTCAGCTTTCCTCCATCACCCCACAAAAACAATCTGTTCTGAAAGGAAACATTTTGAGGAGGCTGAAGAGTTGGAAGTTGGAGAACTAAATAAGTTAAGGAAAAATCTGCAAATTTAAAAAAAGCCTTAATATTTGTAAAAGTTCTGAAATATTTTTTTTTTTAAAAGTTCTGATTTTTCTAGATCAGGGGTGTCAAACTCCTGGCCCACAAGCCGGATGCAACAAATGCTGGCCACACCTACTCCCAGTTTAGCAAAGGAGAAAAAAGTTGCAATATGTCATGTGATGACAATGTGACCCTGCAAATTTGACACCCCTGATCTAAATATTGCTCTGGGCACGATTTATGGTAGACTGGAATTAGCAAACAGTAGAAATAAATATAGTGGAGAACATGATTTGAAAGGCACAACAATCAGGTTAATTACATGACCTTCTAATGACTGAGGTCTTCTCACTAGTGTTATTCCCCACAGATGAATTAGTGGGTATATAGCCTGGTAAGACACTTAAATATACTAAGTTAGGGTAAAGTTTTAAGCAAAAGATACAATCAATATTTTCAAAGCTGATTCCCAAATTCATGGTGTTGTATCTGGCACCAGAAACAAATGCATTTTTACACTACAGATATTAACACCAAATCCGCACCTTAGATTGTAGGTAAATCTAGCTAATCCTGTTGTATCTCCAAGAAATACACATTCACAAGTTTTCCATGCTGTACAGGATAAAGAAGATCAGAATGCTTCATAAATTAACAATATGGAATCTTACCCCTAAAGGTTTAGAAAAAAGGCTGGTCAGAAAATTTCCAAAATCAACAATTAAGTTGGCCCTTGAAGTTTTTAGTGGGTATATAAGCTGGTAATATTTACTACAGAACATTATGGCACACATAACAGAATTTTATTAAGAATAAATGGCAGGTAAAAATCCATTAGTGTGATATATATCCCTATTTTATCATTTACGGAGATATTCCTAGCAACATTTATTCACGGAATTGACTGAGTGACTAATAAAAAGTATATAACAGAAAGTAAGAGAGTATCTTTCTATGATTTTTAACTTGCTTTTTAACAATGAATGATTCCCCTGAAAAACATTTTTCCTTGCATATCATGTTCATCTTTGTACACATGTAACATCATTGTGTTACTCCTTTTTTAGTCAAGTAATGTTACACAGGACAAAGGGAATAAGAAGTAAACCAAAGAAATAAGGCACAAAGGAAAAAAAGCTCAATCTAGTACAGGCAATCCTTGCTTAATAATGGCAGTTACTAAGTGGCATAGCTGTGAAGCATAACATTGCATGACCACACCATTTAGCAACATTAGTTCCACCACTTCCCATTACTGTTGTTAAGTGAATTCCGCACTGTCGTTAATTGTGATGTCACATGGTAGCTATTGGCAGTTTCTGTCCAGATTCCCCATTGATTTGCTTGTGTGAAACCAGCAGTGAAGGTCACAACTAGCAATCGTGACCACGGAATACTGTGACCATCATATCTACAAGGATCAATCATCAGTACTACTCATTCAGTGCTATTGTTAAGTTTGCATGGTCACTGAAACAGAGTTTTTGTTAAGCAAAGGCCACCTGTGTATATGAACACTCATTATTCCATGTATCTTTATTTCTTTCTAGCTTTACACAACTTCAATATGCCTATCATGTGCTGTATCACTTTGTTCTCCTCCATGCTGCATCAAGATGGGTTGACTCCTCCCTATGATGTCAAAGCTGAGTCTGTTCTAAGATATAAAAGCCAGCTCCCGGGAGAGACCCCAGCTTTTGACTCAGCTCCTTTCAGTCAGTAGCTGTGTTTCTGAAAGCGTTCTGTTAGATAGCAATCACCAGCAATCTTCAGTACTTTTTTCCTCTCTTCAAGCAGGGATCTGGGTAGCTGCTCTTTCAGGAGAGCCCTGCAATGTTGGGAGCAGCGTCACAGAGCTCTGTGCAGGCAAGTTGGGCAGCGTCTGCAGACCTCCCCCATGCCTGCAGTTTCGAAGGATCGTAAACACGATCGGCAAACTGATAAGAGCTCCAGCCAGCTGATCGTGTAGCTGGTTGCTGTGTTTTTCCCTTGCTGAC